>CAJQZP010001667.1:0-69430 GCA_907164705.1 Parnassius apollo | reverse complement strand
CCCTACATATAGGGTAGCCCTTCAATTGCCTCGGGTGCAAAAAAAAGTAGGATTCGTGTTTTCTGCTCTGTGGTTTTTCACTAAGTAGAAAATATTCAGCAGCGTCTTAGTTAAATTAACGCATTAACTAACATAATGCGTTGTTATCATATAGATATTGAAACAAATCTTTTGTCGTATTAACATAAGATGTCCAATTTTTATTGATGAAAACTGCTTACAGTGATTACATACACTTCCATATCTTTTTTTAACTTCCTTAAATCTCATTGTAATAGGTAAAACTTTGTTTCATAGCATATATGTTCTGAATTATGTTTTAGACACGTTTTATAAAATCTTTGATTAAAGGAATTCAAGAATCAAAGAATACATCAATAAAAATAACGTCTGGGAATGATGTGATCGCCATCATGCTTGTTCTATTATATTTTATTTAAAAAATACAAACAAAATTATTGTAAAGTGAAATATGTTTTAAAAAGTCGAACCAGTTGTAAATAAAACATGACATTCAATAAGTTTTATTTAATAATCTATATTGAATAAAAATTATACTATGTATTCTATCCTCTGTAATATATCAACTAACCAGTAGGGACATTGTATAAAGAAATCAATTGATATTGTGCAAATATTGGTAAATTTAACACATCTAATGTTAATCAATAATTGAGCCAAGAATTTTTAAACAATAAACATTTTAAAAATAACCGGTTTTTATTTTTGTAGCAGAAACTAACAATTAGCACAAGAAACATAAACAACTATTAATTATATTGCAGCACTTGTGCAATGTAATTGATGGTTGTATATAAAATATAAAATAAAAATTGTAAAGTGCAAATAAAGGGCGAGCTTAAAGCACTTTTTATTTAGCGCCATCTGTTAATCAAAGCACGCATCAATAACGAAAATAAAATGTGAGTCGCATATCTATCTCATGCGTGAGATGAAAACGTCTTTTCAGCTACATAATCGCTCGATGCGCGCAACCAATCAGCGCGCTTCAAGCCTATGCATCAGGGACTATACGACACCCGCCTCAGGAATACAAGACGGGCGTTTAGCTGGCGAAATTCAGACGAGGAGCTACCGACAACAAATAAGAAGAAATGTCCCTCTAGAGCCAATCGTGCTCCCTATAGTACATAGTATAGAATTAATTAGTGTAAATAATAATGTTCTGCCGCAATCATTGTAAATAGTAAATAAATTGTTTCTGAAGACGTCATACAACCTCAGCTCGAATTCTAATTTCGCCCCCACTTCCCCGCGCGTCGTATACTATCTACCTACATGTTTGTTTGTAATTACTAATACTGTAAGTAGATAGGTCAGTGGATACATAATTTATTACGTTTCATATGCTTGCCCGTTTCTTTACGCCAACCCAATCGCTTCCTTAATTTTATTACAGTTATTTCCACACAAATAGTAATAATAAGACAATAGAAATGAATTAGCGCTCGATTACTTCCAAAACCGATGTAGCCACATCTTACCATATTATAAACATACGCAATGTACAATGATATCTAATGTTTCACATTACATTGCTTGGCGAGTTTGTCAACGTCGCGTGCGTCGCATATTACTCTGTTCCGTGTTATTGCGTTCTGAGCGAAAGCGACACTGCTCTCCCATTCGTAAGACGAAGCGAGACCGAGCGGGGGTGTCGGGCGACAGGGAACACATTTCAATAGTTAGTTCAGTTAGTATGCAGTTTCATGATCTAATTTGAAATATTTTGTGGATACCGGCAGTTTATTACAGTGCAGTCATGCCAATGACTATTATTAAAAATTAAAGACTCGCGGCTCAAGGAAAACTAATAAATCTATATATATATATACATATAAAAATCTGCTGTCCGTTGGTCTCTCTAAAACTCGAAAACGGCCGGAACGATTTTGATGAAACTTTTTGAGTTCATTTGAGCGAGTCCCAGGATGGTGTAGATTCACAATTGTACCCGGTAGGTTTGTTGGCTGTTGTCAAGATGCAGACATCTGTACAGTGCAGTCGGAGCGGATCGCCAGTAATTAATAAATATTCACTTATTACATTTCAACCTACCGCGCCTACATAAGTTTTGCTTCAAAA
The DNA here is from genome assembly GCA_907164705.1 of Parnassius apollo. Taxonomy (NCBI): domain Eukaryota; kingdom Metazoa; phylum Arthropoda; class Insecta; order Lepidoptera; family Papilionidae; genus Parnassius; species Parnassius apollo. The sequence goes on along the minus strand of CAJQZP010001667.1, from coordinate 67,324 downwards.
ACCATACAACCTATATCTATTGTTAAAATATAATCTATTGTTTGATATATTTTGAATACAAATTATAATACATAATTGGAATATGTGCTTTTAGACAGTTTATCTCCATCATATTTTTAATTTAAAAAAGTAATAACCATGCTACGTCAATACTACATTTTAGTTATGAAATTAAAACAAATTGATTGTGATATGTTAGTCAAAATCCAACGACTAGATCGAGTTATGAGCATAAAAACTACATAGCCATATCATTATATACTCCTTATGGCCTCACCACAGTAGGGTAAATGTAGCTTACACTTTATTTGTAATTAGCGTTTAGTGTTAAATTATTATATAAAAACAAAACTATTTCATAACTGTTCATTGACTTAAGGTTGTGAGGCAAAAGATATCTTAGTTACATGAAAATATTTCCTTCTTCTTAGCTTCAAAGAGACGCTTTCCTAGAGTAGAAATTTCAAGATTATGACTCACACTAAAAGCCAGTTCATCAGCCACGGAACTGATGCAGAAGCCGCATCTCTCTTGGTGCATCCGTGTCCCATTTTCTGGAAGCCACGACGTAGGCAAGTGGCTGAACACTGGCTAACCTGGAATGATAGTTTTATTTTTTTTAATTTAAAAACCTTCTAGAAACCTGCAGAATTATTTGAAAATATTGTCTGTAAGAGCTGTCACACTGTACTGCTGTACACTTCCTTGGTTCGAAGTGTGAGATGAAGTCGTTATTTATTGCACTACAATGCAAAATCATAGTTTTTAATGACGGTTTTTTAGAGCTTAGACAATCCCTCCATAGAGTTTTACGAAAATATGCGTCAGAGTTATGTTTCAGGTCGACTACAACCATTAGTATAAGCTAAAATACATTATTTTAAGCATTACTATAATGGAATATAGTCTTTTAGTGCAACACAAAGAATGATGAAAAATACGAAAATATTTCGATTTAATATTAAAAACCAATACTATGAAATCACCAAAACTGTCCACTTCAATGTCACTTTTTGCTACGTATAACTACACAGGTCAATTGTTAAATGTTTAAAAAAATTTTGCTTGTATTATTTAGTGAATTATTTTATATGATTACTTTAAAAATATTATTAATCATCACGCGCAGACGCCCCGTCCTCCAATTCAGTACGCTCTGCTCCGGGTCTTCCCAACGATAGGGCGCTTTTAAATATTACTTTAAATTAAACTTTTGATACGATGTATACAACCCGACTTCAAAACTTAACAAAATAAAATAATCTCACATAATAATTACTAATGTCCATGCTAGAGGAAGTGCATCGAAGAATTAAAGAACCAAATTCATGGGTTGCAGTGGTACAAAGCCCACGCGGGCACCCGCAAGTAAGAGTTTGGTTGCTGTGGGTGGAAGTGGGTAGATTTTGGTGGTGAAAATGTGTAATGAGATGCTTCTTACCTTTTATAAAACATTGTACGAAATTATATAAGCTCAATACTATGTAGATTGGCGTAAATTACGTTTGTACGTGTTAATATCGAGAACTTTTCTACAATATTTCAGATGTTCTACAAGATTCCAGATTTTCCAGAATATTTCAGGTTTTTCCAGAGTTTTTAAAAATGTTCTCAAAATTCCACTAACAATCAAAGACATGCTATCATATATTATTTGAACACTGAAAATTATTCATTAAGAATAATTGTTACTGATCTAGAATATTCTAAATATTTCTAGATTGATCAGGAAAACTCCAAAATATATTGAAATGTTCAATGTTATTCAAAAATAATACTAGACACATTAGAATGTTCTAGGTGGTTTCAAAAATTTCTAAAACATTTTAAAAAACTATAAAACATATCTAAATGTTCAAAATATTTGCAAATAATTGTAGTGGATCTAAAATGATTTAGATCATTTTAAACTTTTTAAAATAATGTAAAAACTTCTAAAATTTATTAAAATGTTTAATATGGATTAAAAATGATTTTATTTGTTCTAAGAAGTCTTGAAGTCTTCTCAAAATTTCATGAATGATCTAGTGAATTCCGTCATTAAATGATGAAAAAATAATTATTACAGGTCTTTAATATTCTAGATTATAAATATTTCAAATTACTTGAATGTTCAAAATTATTCACGAATGATTTAGAAAGTTAAGAAAAGAGAATAATCTAGAAATTTCTAATCTGGAATATACATATCACACAATACCAGCGTAAAACAGTAGCTTAATGCTGCTGTGTTTCATATGGTGGGTGTAGAGAACCTGAGACCCTTTTTGCTGGAAACGAGGCATTCCATCTTAGTCCTCACGTGTGACAACGCATCTGCATTTTGATACGTAATCGAATATTCTAGATTATAAATGTTTTAAATTATTTGAATGTTAAAAATTATTCAAAAATGATTTTAGACAGTTAGGAAAAGAGAATAATCTAGAAATTTCTATTCTGGAATATACATAACGTCGAATTCATGCAATTTCAACAATTTTTTGATTTACAGTTTAGTTGTGCATTCTAGAAAGTTTTGGCAGTAGAAATTTCGATTGATCACAGTATACAACTTGTAACAAAAACCCTGTAGTTCCCGTTAAGTGCATTATCAGAATCAGTATTCAAATGTACAGAAATATTTCTTTATTCTGAAAACTCAAACATATTTTTTTTTTATTTTAAATAAAATTTGCAAATTGTAAGGTTTTATCACCTCTTCATTGTATCGGGAGTAAGAAATTGTCAGACTCCGCACCGAAAAGACCAGAAGTAATATAAAATGTATTAGCGGTCATCATCATCATCTTCATCATTACACCGTGTACGGAACACCTTTAAATGATAGTTGATAGGAAAAATGATTTTATTTAAAATAAATAATGATATTTTATAATGATATTGATAATGATATAGAACGCGTCTACCGTGTTCTGAGCGACAACGTCAACTGTCCATTGCTAAAAACTAAAGTGAATAACGCAAATTATGTTGAATAAATCGCTTAACACTAAATTAGTTGAGAATAGGAAAAAATGTAAAATGTTGTTGATAATGGTTGAAAATCTTTTCACTTAAAATAAAAATAAGTAGTTAAAGGTCCATGTCCAGATCTATTTTACTTGTATGTCCTTCAAGCACACTCTCGCAAATACGGGTGAGGTGCCTTTGTTTTGTACTCGCGCACTTTGCACTGACATGTTTTGATTGGCACCGACACTATCACTTGTACACGCACGAGGAATGTCTTGAAGAGATAACCGTGGTGCCGGCTCCGGACGGGCCGCAGGCGCTGGGCTCCGCCGGCGCGCTTGTCTCACTCTCTTCCAAAGTACCACTACGCCCGCTGCCCCGTGTGCTCCCACTAACACGTAGATAACGACATAGTGGTGTAAGTCGTGGGTTGACAGCTGATTCACTTCAACATCTATGTTTTCTTTTTTCATTTGATCGATTTGACCCCCGATCTCCTTCAAGGACGCTTGTCGTTCTCTCTCCTCTGGTTGGCTTATCTCACCTTTACTGATAGGTATGGTCAAGTTGATTATGTTGTTGATAGGTGGAATATCTATGGCTAATAAATCGGGGTGTGCGTGCATTGTGTTGATGTGATAGTTGTGTGGATAGATTATGAATGCGTCTCCCTTGAGCACGCAATTATTCCCGACTGATAAAACGCCGGCCTTGCTGACGCGCTCCGATGTAACTTGATTGTCGCATATGAATCGAAGAGTGCATTGTTCGCAGCAGAAAAATAAGTATGTGTTTATAGTGTTGAGCGCATTCCATGAATTTTTACAACTGTTAATATTAGTGAGACATTGGTCTGTTGAATGATTCTTGATACACAAATTTTGATCATTTTGCATATGGTAAACAGGACCCCGTATCTCACAAAGTTTCGTGGTGAGTTCTGAATGTAGACATGATTGTACTTCGGCTTCAGTCATAGGTATGTATGAGTCTCTTTGGATGTTTACAGCAAAGTAATCAGAGATCGGAATTATGTTTATCATCTTATTGTCGTATGATTGAGGAATAGGTAAAACTCTGTAGATGTCATAGCTTTCTCTGGTTAAAAGTGGTATTTTAATTTCGAGTAAAAGGTTTTGATATGTGACCTTGACCTTTACTCTCAGTAAATGATACATTTTGATACGCCGTTATGTATATCATCTATAGGCAATGATAGATCTTTTGTTGAATGTCCAGAAATGATGCTAAGCTCATCTTGTAATTGTTCAGGTGATAGTATATGTATATCAAATTTCCCCTGATAAATGTCGGTAACAACATCGAGCAAGGTATTTTGTATCTTTTTCAAATTAACTAAGATGTTGTTTGATATTACAGATGATAAGGTAAACTCGTTGCTAGCTCTTAATTTTTGTATCTCTTCTTTAATAACAGAATTTTCTTGCTCTAATTTATTGATATGCTGATGGAAGAGTTTGTGTTGTTGGTCAATTGTTGTTTCTAATCTTTTTAAAAAGTTATATTGTGCTTCTATTACTGATGTCTGATTTTCCCATAATTTTACGAGATGGTTTTGATTGTTTCTAATGAGTTCAATGTCCTTTGTATATTGTTCAGCGAAGTCATTGTCAAGTACGCCGAATAGTGCATGCGCGACATTTCCCACGCCATTGATAAGCCCGCGACGTACTCGTATTCCCGCCGCCGACTGCTGACCAAGCAACAGCCGATCGTAGTAGTGTAACTCGGTGCTCCCGTGTCGTAATTGTAATAGGATTATGTCACATTGTTGTCGCTCTTGCAATTTTGAACATATGTTTTCGAGGTGAGTGATATATGTTTTTAGTAGTTTCGAACCTTGCCAGTACGCATCTAAATCGTAATAAACAATGATTTTCCATTCATCTCGGATAAGCCTCATGTTTGATGTTTTATCGAAGTATAAACTCTGGGTATCCTTAAAATTTGTTACATTAAATGATCCTTGTGCTGTTTGTGCGAATAACGTAAAAAGAAGCAGTGTGTACATGATAAATTTACAAAGTTTGATACTAGATCGTGCTTTTTCTGGTTTGTCGTTATTGTGATCTGCTTTCAAACTTAATTCTTGATTGTTTTTCGGACTTGATTGACAGTTTGTGGGATTCTGATAGTTTGCTTCAGACTGAGTTGGTAAAATGGTCAATTTTGTGATAGGTCTCTTAATAGTCCCGTTTTTTGTTTTAACAGTAACTACTCGGACTATTCCATCTTTACCGGGGTAAACATTGATAACTCTCCCTAATGTCCATCTCCCAGCAGGTAGGTTTGCTTCATGAATGATTACAATGTCATCAATTTTGATATTTTCAGTTGATTGCTGCCATTTGTTCCTGGCGGATAATGCTGTCAGATATTCAGACTTCCAGCGCTTCCAAACATCATTGAATATCTTCTGCGTCATATGCCAACGTGTTCTTTCGTCTTTCTCTGTCTCCACGATACTTAAAACTGGACCGCTGGCCGGAAAGTGAGGAGTCAGGTAATTGATATCATTTGGATCTTCAGTGATAGCGCAGAGCGGTCGGGAATTCAGGCAAGCTTCTATCTGTGTTAGCAGTGTTGAGAACTCCTCGAAGGTGAGTTTTTGTTCGCCGATGACCCTGTGAAGATGGTATTTAACACTCTTCACAGCCGCTTCCCACAGACCATGATGGAGCATTGAAATGCCATGTGATATTCATTTCGCTTATTTCTGATAAGAACTCATTTGTGATAATGGATTTTAGATCAATTATTTCTTGATTGATGATTCGGTTGGCACCAACGAAATTCGTACCATTATCGCTGTAAATGTGATGTGGTGTGCCACGCCTCGCCGCCATTCTTCTTAATGCTGCTAAGAATGCTGATGAAGTTAAATCGGATACTAACTCAAGATGTATGGCTTTTGTGACCATACAAACAAACACTGCTATGTATCCTTTAAAGGTCTTGATTCCTCTGCCTTTACTTGATTTTACGTCCACAAAACCTGAAAAATCCACCCCTGTTCGAAGAAATGGTCTCGACGGAATTATTCTTGCTTCAGGAAGATCGCCCATAAGCTGATAATGTTTTGTAGGGTTGTGTTTTTTACAGGTTACGCAGTTGCGCAGGCGTTTTTTGATTGCTCTGTTCCCACCTAGGACCCAATACTGCTGTCGAATCACACCATCCAAACATTTTGATATTGTAATCCGCCAAACATGATTTCACCTTTTTCATGAGCTTTGATAAAAGTAGGGTTGCACACAGTTCTAAGCGAGGTAAGCTGACCTTTTTTTTTCGGTGGTACTAGCCTGGATTTTGCTGTAACGAGGACGACGGATATGTTTTTACTTCCCTCTTGTTTTTCACGAACTATCTTGCAATAAATTGCGCAAGCGTATGCGTTCATCGACGCGTCACTGAACCCATGAAGAATGATGACGAATTTTTGTTGCTCTTTAACCATCTTGGTATACGTATCTGTGATATATTTTTGATATCTTCTTTGATCTTCGTCCAATCCACTTGAATCTCATGAGGAAGCTCGTCGTCCCATTTTAAGTCATATTGCCAAATTTTTTGGAATAATAATTTCAATTTTGTGCTAACTGGCGTTAAAAATCCTACTGGGTCGTAGAGCTTTGAGATATTTGATAACAAGCTTCGTTTCGTTAGTTTTGATGTTGATAAATCGATCTTCAAGTCAAAAGTCAGCTGATCTGATTGCGTAAGCCATTGCAGGCCTAAGGTTTTTGTAGATACTTCAGTTTTGAAGTCATATGTTTGCTGGTTGGTATTTGCTGTGCTGACTCCCTCTAGAAGACACGGTGTATTGGCTGACCATTTTCTTAAATTAAATCCACCTGCTTTTAGTAAGTTTTTTTAAGTCTGATTGTAACTTTTTAGCTGATGCGAGGTCATGACTCCCACTGATCAGGTCGTCCATATAAAAATGTTCTTGCAGGACCTTCGCTGCTGGGCTTTCCTGATACTTATGACCTTCATCTTTGGCTAGCTGTTTCAATACCATCATGGTAAGAAATGGTGCTGCTTTAGTTCCATATGTGACAGTAGCTAATTGATATTCTTGTAAAGTTTCAGTTGGCGAATTTCTCCATATGATTCTTTGATATCTCTGATCTTCTTCGTGAATGAGAATTTGCCGAAACATTTTCTCGATGTCAGCGGTGTAGGCATATTGGTACTGTCGCCAGGTGATAATTAGTGATAACAGGTCCTGTTGCAGGTTGGGACCTTGGTGCATCACGTCGTTCAAGCTTAAGCCGCTCGAAGTTCCGCTCGAAGAAGAAAGACGAAAGAACACGTTTGCATATGACGCAGAAGATATTCAATGATGTTTGGAAGCGCTGGAAGTCTGAATATCTGACAGCATTATCCGCCAGGAACAAATGGCAGCAATCAACTGAAAATATCAAAATTGATGACATTGTAATCATTCATGAAGCAAACCTACCTGCTGGGAGATGGGCATTAGGGAGAGTTATCGATGTTCACCCTGGCAAAGATGGAATAGTCCGAAGTAGTTACTGTTAAAACAAAAAACGGGACTATTAAGAGACCTATCACAAAATTAACTATTTTACCAACTCAGTCTGAAGCAAACTATCAGAATCCCACAAACTGTCAATCAAGTCCGAAAAACAATCAAGAATTAAGTTTGAAAGCAGATCACAAAAACGACAAACCAGAAAAAGCACGATCTAGTATCAAACTTTGTAATTTTATCATGTACACACTGCTTCTTTTTTACGTTATTCGCACAAACAGCACAAGGATCATTTAATGTAACAAATTTTAAGGATACCCAGAGTTTATACTTCGATAAAACATCAAACATGAGGCTTATCCGAGATGGCTGGGGACTGCCGCGGTAAAGCTATTGCATAGCATTTTGTATCAACTTATGCAATTATAATTATTTATTTATTTTATTTATGCAGTATTTCTTTTTCTTTGATATTAATTCAAGTTACACTTTTTGAGCGTGGTGACCGATAAGAAAACAAATTTTTTTCTTTTATTAAATAAATAAATAATAAATGCACTTTGTTCATTCATATTCAAAACACTTTATACACAAATTTTACAAGTACAGCTATTCACTGTTGTACATAAATACCTATACACCTATATATTTTCTCATAAAAAGCTGCTTATGTATTCGTCCGATTTCGGAGCAGCTCGTCTCGATTCGTGCGAGCTTCGTAGAGTCGTACAATACGTCTAGTTGCACGCACACAAACACTGTGTCGAAGACTGCCGAAAAGAAACGACGTTAGACAATGCACGGCCTTCAAGCCACACCTCCGTGCCCGTCGGAGTGGGGAGCGTGAGGTTTTTTCGTTACGGAATTTCTGGATTCGGTCACCGCGCTCAAGGCCCGCGATAGAAGCTATGCAATAGCTTAAAAATTAATATAAAAACAAAACATATAAAAACTCCACGGACATTCTCCTTCTCTCTAACCTCCATGGTTGCTACTTAAGTGAGATATGCGAAAATATGCCGTTTTGTGGATTATCTTGATATATATAAATTACGTGTCACGTTGTTTGTCCGCGATAGGCTCCTAAACTACTTAACCGATTTTAATGAAATTTGCACACCGTGTGCAGTTTGGTCCAACTTGAGAGATAGGATAGTTTTTTTTGCCCATGAGTAACCCACAATTTATTTTTTGCGAATTTAAGGATTCTTAATAGGACATGACAGGGTCGTAGAAAGGGCAGAACAACGTCTGCCTGGCAGGCTAGTCTTATATATTACCTCGATATAGTAATCTTTATTTCAAAACTATCAATACTGTTCTTTTTAAGATATTCAAAAGTAAATACTTTCCTATGACAGCCAAGAAAAAAGTGTTTAAATCGTGTATCTTGCCATGTCTCATGAAAGAAAGAAGTATGTTGGGCGTTACGCTTAAGGACCGAAAAAAAGAGCAGAAGATATCATATCTACAGTAAGGAAAACAATATAAAATGGACTCAAATCATAAAGGAATGGCACTCTAAAAAGCGAACAGATAATATCAAGATTATTGGAGGGACAATCTGGTGAAAAAAGCTAACAACAGACAAGATTTGAAAGAGCTAGAAGAGGCCTGTGTGTCACAGGACACGCTGACCACTAAAATGTGCTAGATTATAAGTTGAAAAATTAGCTACTATGTTAAAAAATATAACGCTTAGTATCAGCAATGAAGGCTTAATAATATTCACACAATGGCAAGGGAAAATAATATGTTATTACGACCTCTCAGCCTTCAATAAATAGTAGTAGTCAGCTTTACTATCCACGCTAGCTTTATTTACGCGAGATGTTCAATATTCAGATCAGCGATTAGAAACAGCGCCAAATTAGTGAGACATTCGGCACTGCGATCGTCAATCGGTCGACCAAGCGTGATGATCAGGACAGATCTTTTTACAACGGGAGAGACCCTGTCCATACTGGGCTTTTAGAAGCATATTACATTGTATAGTAATGAGCACGCTTATTTACAGTTATAAAAATTTATAGAAAATAATCATTCAACATTTTTCAAGGATGAAAACCTATATCTAGCCATTTACCGGTGACTTTGAATTAACTGTTAACTATTTTGTCACTAAGTTTTAGTAGTAGTAGCTCGCTTCGCTTCAAACGCAAAAATTGAAATCTAAATACAATTACTGCTATTTTGTATAACTGCTTACATTGTAGAATTCTTTTCAAAAGAAACATCTTTGAATCAGAATAATTGTTCCTTAATGCTTAATGCATCTGCATGTTCTGTTAAATAAACAACAGTTATAAAAACTTCAAATACAGAAGAATTTACTCATTTCCCACTTAGGACACTCACATAAGCGCAGAGTAAATTAATACATATATGGGTTGTAGCCCTGAAAGAGGCAGTAACGCTGTTGTTTCGGCAACTTTGGCATTTCAGGCCACTGAAGGAATCCGTAAAGAAAGATGAACCTACCTTCTACAATGGTTTCGATATAAAAAAAAAAATATGTCAATTGTGTTCGGGCGTAATTAAAAAAGTACAACAATGTGATAAATATTCTAAGTGATTGAATTCATTTAAACAGATTTCGGAACATTCATGACGAAAGATAACGTTATAATAATTTCAGATTTGTCAAACGTGTAAGACGGTGAACTGCAATTATATCCCTGCAAGTCCATCTGACAAGCAAAGCAATTTAAAAAAAAATCGATTATAAAGATTAGGTCCATTTTCAACTGAAAACCAATTAATTATTGAGGCTGAAGAATAATAATATATTTCTCATACTACATAAACGTATTTTTCCTTGTTAGCATCCGAAAAATCTAAAGATTGTTTTAATCCAATATATATAATATTTTGTATACGAAAATATGTATATCTCATATTCACTGAATATTAAACTCATCCCAATGTGTTTAGTTATAAGTTATGCAAATATCATGCTTCCTCCTTCAATAAATAACTCTGACGTGGATACATGACTTTGTTTTCCTTTTAAAATAAATGCAGAATGTTCACATAAATGGACGTAAAAAAATTAAGCTAATGTAGCACTAATTAGTTTGGATTCGCGACGGCATTTTCAATTGGGGTAAAAAATTGATAGTTTTATTGTAACATATTATCATCTCAATAAAGCTGACATAAACAGATGAAATGACAGTAAGGCAATATTTACGGAAAATAAATGAACGGGAAAAAATAAAACCGAACGACCGAGAGATATAATGCTAACATGCGCCGTCTAACGCATAAAGACCCTGTTTTAATTATAAACATAGGTACGCGACATGTGCCATAAATGGAGTAACTCTTATAACGAAAAAAATTGTTTGTCACATAATGAAATAAAATTAAATATATCTTGTAATCTTCTAAATTAAGAATGTTTGCTAATTTCTATTTAACTAATGTTGAGCCACGTGGTGGCGGTGTAATAGAACCATGAGCCATCACCCCTTTGGATCCCATGCGTGTCGTAAAAGACGATAACAGTCAACGACAGAAAACTTTTACGGCTTCCGATAGATGGCATAAAGCCAATGCCCATCTTGTTTACACCTATTTAGTTTACATAAGAATTAAAATACTCGGACAGGCGAGGAGCAGCAGAACAACAGAACATGATATGCTTAAGAAGAGAAACGAAACTGTTTGGTATTAGAAATTAGACATTTCCATCTTAGTCCTCGGAGGTGACTACGCGTCTACATTTTGATTTTTAATCGATAACTGATGTAGATATCTATGGGCGACAGCATCCACTTACAAGTTAATGGACTGTATGCTTATTTGTCACCCTTACTCTATAAAAATATATAAAAACCTACTCCACTATTAACAAAATTAAATTTTTGCAGTAATATTTTACGATTTTATTTCGTAGTGCTGAGCTCTCGCAACGCGGCGTACGTCCACCTAGCAACACGATACGCCCCGCACTGAATTCGTGGACGAATGCGGGGGGTGATATAGACGCAGTATTTAATCGGGACGCATTTTTAATTTATTATCATAAAAATAATACATATTTCTAAAAAGTAACCAAACCAAATTATTTTGTATTGCAAAGCAGTAGATATTTTTTTATATTCCTTTGATAAACAATGAAGGAGTAAAGTGGTTTCATCTCAACGATTTGGAGGTGATTTGGGTATTTTTTTATTTATTATGTGACACCGATAGAAAAATTATGGCTAAACCAAATTACGTATCAGATCATGTAGATTACTAGCTATTTTTTTCATATGTAATTTCTCTGTAAGTGTCGACGAAAAGTTGGTTCATCTGCACGCTTTTTTCAAGCTTTTTGCGAGAGAGCAGCCTTAATAATAAATGCACTTTGTTCATTCATATTCAAAATTTCGAAACACTTTATACATAAACACCATGTCGAAGACTGAGGAAAAGAAACGACGTTAGACCATCGTTAGACAATGCACGGCCTTCAAGCCACACCTCCGTGCCCGTCGGAGAGCGTGAGGTTTTTTTCGTTACGAAATTTCTGGATTTTCCCGCACTCAAGGCCCGCGATAGAAGCTATGCAATAGCTTAAAAACTCACAATAAACGCCAGTTCATCAGTCCCAGGACTCATGCAGAGGCAGGTGGATCTCTAGGTGCATAGGTGTCCCATTTTCTGGATGCCACGACGTAGGCAAGTGGCTGAACACTGGCTAACCTGGAATGAAACGGTTTTTATTTTTTTTAAACATTTAAAAAAAAACTTTGTTCAATAAAGTAATGCATCACACGCTGTCTAGGGAAATATCACATGTTTTGTTTTTAAGCATTACTTTAAATTAAACTTTTAATAAAATGTACAACTCTACTTCGAAAATTAATGAAATAAAATAATCTCAACATAATAATAACTAATGATTTCTTATATTTACGCGAACACTATACATTGAAATAATACTAGTTTTTACGGAATTTATCGCGTATATTTAACTTTTTAAATACCCTGAATTACCGAGAAACCGGAATTCTGATAACACCTTGAGCCATACTGTGTATAGAAAAAAGACCCATACAGATAGATATTTAAACGGTGATTCTCACCACCATCCTTCACAGTTAGCTACCGTGGGTAAATTTTTGTTTCAGAGAACACGAGGGATCTAGGACAGTAAACACCTGGCTGCTGAGCTCCACCATGTCAAGCAAGTTTCGTATGACAACAAGCTTCGGGTCCCGCGCCTACGTCACAGTGAACGAGTGAAGCCGGCCACAGTCGAGCGTGTACCTGCTGTACTGCCATATGTTAGAGGAGTCACTGACAAGATCGGCTACATCTTGAAGCACGCTTCCATCGAAACATACTTCAAGCCGCTGAAGAAGATTGTTCAGTTTTTACCATCAGTCAAGTGTATGTGTAATGTATAATGTCCCTCTGCAAGATGCAGGAGTGTACAAGCTTGATTGTGAATGTGGTCTCTCCTACATAGGACAAACTAAAAGATCAATTAAAACCCGCGTTAAAGAACATATAGCTGATGTGAAGAATCGACGCTCTGGGAAGTCTGCAGTCTGTGAACACGTACAGGATCGCCCCCGTCACTACATCAGATTTGATAGACCACAAATCCCCGCTAAAGAACACCGATTCCTTCCAAGGATGATTCGCGAGGCTATTAAAATCAAAAAACATACTAATTTCAATAGAGAAAATGGCTGGGTGGTATCATCTGCTTGGGATCCTATAATAAATAAAATTAAATCCCAACCCAAGCATACAACTGCAAGACTCCAAGATACTATAAGTTCATACTGTGTAGATCGGAACAAAAGTTAAATTTTATAGTTATTGTTGCATTTTTTATTTGTATTTAGTTTATTGAGTGGTCTAAGGAATATCACAAGTTTAAGATAACGACCAAAATGTCATCTAAATAAATAGTGACAATAAAATATTCATATCCTGTTTCTTCACTTGGAATCTCTGATGATATACGGCATCTTAGTCTAGTAATAAAATATATTGAGGGTGCGCCTTTCGACAACCTTAAGAAAAAATTCTCACATATGGTTGTCAGCATGCATGCATGCAAGGCGGTCTGGCGAACTTCTTACAGTCTGCGGGACCTAGTGTAAAATATATTCACAGGGTGTTTTCCGGTCATCATCATCATCACAGCCTATCATAAGTCCAATAGGGGAGATATTAACCATAGTAACCAAGCGTCGTAGGCGGGAATGCAACCTTAGTTTTTTTTAATCATTGAGGTTGTAGGGGATGAGAGCTAGTGGACTGTATTTATTGCTAGGGACTATTACTGAACTGAACTATTAAACTATATCTGTTACATCTGTCTGACCAATTACTTTAAAATGAAAATTGCTATTCAAAATTGCAAGGGGTTGAGTCGAAATTAAAGAGCTATAATTAAATCACTATATTAATTACTATGTATAGTTGATTGTGCGGCAGTTAATACTAAAACCTAATAGGGATCTTGAGGGCTTCTTTCTTGCTTGTCATCTTGCTTGTTCCGTTGTAGCCACTTGAATCCGCACGAATGCCGAAACCTCGCCCGGGGCGCTCTTTTTATTTCGTCGGTCGGTGTGTCGTAGGCACCGAGTTGGTGAGAGTGTTCGTCCTTGCGGGGCCCTTGGTGCGGGGGACGTGTCGACGTGGGTGCGGTGCGGGGCGACGGACGATTATCTCCTCGCCGTCCGCAACAGAGGTATTATCATGAAGATACTGCTGCACAACTTTTGTTTCATTTTTCTCTGTCACCTGTTACGACACCCACGGCATGATATGGGCTAGTGGATATTCTTACATTGCTACTGCACGGCTTTCCCGATAAGTGTTAGAATTTTCTAACAGGAAATTTTCGATAATGTGCGGCAGATTTTAACCTGAGAAGGGATGTTGGGATCAATAGGCACGCTGGAAGATGGCACGACCTAGTGCAATGTTGCTGATGTCGTTGGCACCATGAAAGCATTGTAGTTTTGCTACCGGAAGTCTATCAAAGTGACTGAGCGCTTGGGTATTTGTCGACTTGATGTCACGCTACCCACTCTCATTAAATTCGATAAATTATTTTTAAACTACGACCAGCAGAACCAACGTTATGACTAAGCAATTGTTATTGCAGTTACAGTCAGAAAACCAGGCCCTGGTGCACATTCATAGTGTGAGTAGACTGCAAAGAATTACGAGGCAATCGCGGAAGAGGATAGCAATGGAAAATAAGGCAAAATATTATGACTCACAGTAAAAGCTAGGTCATCAGCCCCAGGATTTATGCAGAAGCCGCATCTCTCTTGGTGTATCGGTGTCCCATTTTCTGGATGCCATGACGTAGGCAAGTGGCTGAACACTGGCTAACCTGGAATGAAACGGTTTTTATCTTTTGAAACATTTACAACACCTTCTAGAAAGCTTAATAATTATTTTAAAAATCTTTTGATTAAAACTACGATCGTGAGTTTTTAATTATTGTTTATTGTCGGGAATTAGTAATTCCATAAGTAGTTTTAATATGTGCGTCGTAAATATGAAATATTTCTTTTTTAATTCCAAAAATGCATGCCTAAGTGCTCATGTAATACGTCAATTTTTTAAATTATTTTAAATACACACAAGTTTTCAAAAATAACCTTATTACTATTACATCTTATTTTACGATAATTTTATGTCAATCGTTAATAAAGGAAAGTTTGGAAAATTCAAAATTGTACAACACATAATGCGAGTGAATACAGGAAATAGAGTGAATGGGGCTCTACACTCTATTATGAAGAATCAGAATATGTCTAAAGAGGCACTTAATGTATGGTAGTGAAAATTGGGTGTGGCAGAAGAAGCACGAAAGTAGAATACGGTCTTTAAGGAGTATGCTAGCGCTGAATCTGAATGACAGGGTGAGAAATAGCGTGATAAGAGAAAAATGTGGTGTGCAAGATGATGTTGTACCAGGATTAATAAAGGAATGCTTCGGTGGTAGGTCATGTAGAAAGAATCAACTAGGAAAGAGTGACAAAGTAAATTTATATTGCAGATGTGGAGTCAATTTTAGTTCCCGGAACAGAAAATAGTGGCGCTTCAAATCGGCACAGACATTTTGTATGGTTTAGCCAGTCAAGTGTAGGTACTTGTATATATAGAGGTCAGTGGATAGTAGGTCCTTTCAATAGTTTGATCCAGAACATTTAAATTAATGTAATTGCAATCATCAATACTTTGATGACATGTCTACTTCATGCCGATAGCATGCGCGTATTGTTGCTTACAGGCAGAAATAAATAAATTAAACCATCTTATGAGCAAGATGATTCAATTTGAAAAATTTGCCTATGATTAAACAAATACAAGAAAATGTAATTTGTTTTTATTGATTACCTTTCTGAAAGAGATAAATTCTGATAGGTTTAGCACTCTCTCACCCAGACTCACTCTCACCCAGAGAAGTTCTGAGGTAACACATCGAAAAATAATTAAAAAATATATAGGAATTGATAACCTCCTCGTTTTTTTGAAGTCTGTAATTTTATTTATATTTAGACACTATTTGCATGATTTAAATAAAAGAATTAACCCTTAAATTCGCAGTGTTGCATAATTGCAACAAATTCTTTCAAACGGTTTTATACAAAATTTCTAAACGAAATTTAATTTTCGAACGAATGTTACCATAGACTATGGTCTCCTTCACAACTTATTGACAGTTAATTTGTTACTGTCATTCAAATGTTTCAATTATTGACAGTTAATACGAAGCCACCTTGACTATGGATGTTTTCTGTTGGAGCCTTGCAATAAATCATCCCTTAAAGTAATGGACAAAATTCAATCGAAATGCCTTCGCATTATTACAGGGGCAATGAAATCCTCACCAATAAATGTTCTTCAGGTTGAGTGCGTAGATCCTCCTTTAAGATTAAGAAAGCAATACCTTTCAGACAGATTCTTATTTAAGATCTGCCAACTTTCAGATCATCCCCTAATCCCTAAATTGCACCTTCTTTCAGAGTATATCTCATCTGACCGATACTGGACCCATAAGGACTCTCCCTGCTTGTTTAAAAGTTTTGTAATTTTTCTTCAGCTTCCTTACCCAATCTTTCAATTTAAAATAAATCCACTCTTTGATGTTCCTTACGAGGCTATTGTTTACCAACCCGACATTCATCTAGATCTAGGTATAGAAAAGGATTCTCCAATGGCAAATTTGAAATTAAAAGAAATTATAGAAAACACCTTTAAAGATTGGCTTGTCATGTACACAGACGCTTCAAAACATTCTGATGAAGACTATACTGGAGCTGCTGTTTGGATTCCTAAGTTCAAAATCATTCTCAACTTTAAATGCCCCTCACTATCCACCACTTTTACCGGTGAAGCAACTGCAATCAGTGAAGCTTTGTTATATGTAGAGTCACATAATCTTAATAAAACAGTTATTTTCACAGATTCAAAAAGTTGTTTGTTAGCTATTTTGTCCAATCAATTCCATAACAAACATAAGTTTCCACTAATTCTTAAAATAAAAAATACCCTATTCAGATGCCATCTTAAAGAAATCCATGTTTCAGTGGCCTGGATTCCAGGCCACAGTGGTATCCATGGTAACGAAACAGCTGATGTACTCGCTAAAAATGCAATTGCTAATGGCATTCTACAAAATTTAATTTATTATAATAAAAATTAATTATATATAAATTATGGGAAGTTTCCAGAAATGTTAAAGGTAAGCACTATGCTGCCATCCAAGAGATTATTCCTTCCAAGCCTTGGTTCTTTAAATTTAACAAAGCAAATAAACATGCAACTTCAATCATTTGTAGATTAAGAATTGGACATGCTTGTACACATGCACATCTGGCAAAAATCAGAGTAAGGGATAGCTCATTGTGTGAATGTGGCTTAGATGAAGGTTCCACAAACCATATTTTTTTCAACTGTCCCAAATTATCCTCCTCCCTTTATGATTACCTTCCTCCTTATATTCCTCGACCTATAGATTTTAATTCTCTTTTAACATATACCAGTACTCCTTTTGTGTATATTTTATGTGATTTTATTAATACTAATAATATGAAACTTTAAATCCTTGTCACTTTTAACATATGGGTAAGAGTCTAACACCTGTGTTTGTCATATTTGTTCTAGGTAATTCAATAAATAGATTTGTCAAAATTCTCAGAGGAAAACTGAATCCTTGTATTATCCCAGACTCTTATTTTAATTAAACTCATAAGCTTTCATTTTCTACTCAATACGTCATTGGCGAATTTTATCAAACCGCCACAAAAGAAAGAAGAAGAAGAAGACAGTTAACTGTGGGTTTTCGTGGATGCCAAAAACAGTGATTATTCTCCAATTAGTTTTCGTTATTTCTTAAAGTTTTCCAAGGTAAGTTGAAATTATTTTATTATAATTTGATAGAATATATGTTACTGTAGAAAGGATTTATATCAGTATTCCAAAAAACAAAAAATTCTGCTAATATGAAGTAAATTAAATTTGTTGCATATATGCAACATTGTGCATTCATACGTATTTCAAAGTGTAATTGAGAATAAAGTTTATCGATTTTATTTCGGTATTGTTTCTAATTAGTAACTGTTTTGTTTGTTTGTTTATTAAGGATGTCGAGACAGCTATCAGATCCGCACATAGAAGCATACTTGAGTACTTTGAATGACTCAGATGGTTTAGAAACATCTGATGAAGAAGAGTTGGATGAAGAGAGGCATTACAGGAATCATTTGGATTTGCTTCAAGATTTAGATGACGAAGAGGATATTATTGGTGAGGGAAAAACAGCAGACCCACCTTTGGGTACTGATACTACATCTTCAATCTCTGTTCTTGAAGAATCTGATCCACGCTTAGTTTCTGATTCTACCCCTTCAGTAACTTTTCACGGTCCTTCTACATCTAATCGCACCCGCAATATTTTATGGAGGCTGCAGAATCGTACATCTAATCTGGAACTTACTTTTGCTAAAATTAGATACCCAGAAAAACTATTAAATTTAAATACTCCATACCAATTTTTTACTTATTTTTTTACATAAGAGTTACGCGACAAAATAGTAATGGAAAGTAATATTTATGCTACCCAAAAAACTTGTCAAATCCATTTTCTATAACAAAAAATAATTTGGATAATTTTTTAGGTATCCTTATATATTCTTCAATAGTAAAATATCCTAATTTTCGGTTGTATTGATCAGACATTTACGGATATGAGTATGGAGTTGGTGAGAGTGTTCGGCCCTTGGTGCGGGGGACGTGTCGACGTGGGTGCGGTGCGGGGCGACGGACGATTATCTCCTCGCCGTCCGCAACAGAGGTATTATCATGAAGATACTGCTGCACAACTTTTGTTTCATTTTTCTCTGTCACCTGTTACGACATCCACGGAATAATACGGGCTAGTGGATATCCTTACACTGCTACTGCATGGCCTTCCCGATAAGCGTTAGAATTTTTCTAACAGGAAATTTTCGATAATGTGCGGCAGATTTTAACCAGAGAACACGGCACGACCCAGTGCAATGTTGCTGATGTCATTGGCACCATGAAAGCATTGTAGTTTTGCTACCGGAAGTCTATCAAAGTGACTGAGCGCTTGTGTATTTGTCGACTTGATGTCACGCTACCCGTTCTCATTAAATTAGACAAATTATTTTTAAACTACGACCAGCAGAACCAACGTTATGACTAAGCAATTGTTATTGCAGTTACAGTCAGAAAACCAGGCCCTGGTGCACATTCATAGTGTGAGTAGACTGCAAAGAATTACGAGGCAATCGCGGAAGAGGACAGCAATGGAAAATAAGGCAAAATATTATGACTCACAGTAAAAGCTAGGGCATTAGCCCCAGGACTTTTGCAGAAGCCGCATCTCTCTTGGTGCATCGGTGTCCCATTTTCTGGATGTCATGACGTAGGCAAGTGGCTGAACACTGGCTAACCTGGAATGAAACGGTTTTTATTTTTTAAAACATTAACAACACCTTCTAGAAAGCTTAATAATTATTTTAAAAATCTTTTGATTAAAACTACTTTTACGGATTTTATCGCGTTTATTTTTACTTTTTATTTTTAATTCCCGACGTTTCGGGCGCTTTCCAGCACCCATGGTCACGGGGGACTGAGATGACTGACGTCCCGATGTCATTGTTAAACCCGGAGTACCTTCAGCTTTTTTAATTATTGTTTATGGTCGTCGGAATTAAAAATAAAAAGTAAAAATAAACGCGATAAAATCCGTAATAGTAGTTTTAATCATGTGCAATGTTCGCGTAAATATAAGAAATCATTAAAAATCTTTTGTTAATTCCAAAAATGCATGCCTAAGTGCTCATGTAATACGTCAATTTTTTAAATTATTTTAAATACACACAAGTTTTCAAAAATAACCTTATTACTATTACATCTTATTTTACGATAATTTTATGTCAATCGTTAATAAAGGAATGTTTGGAAAATTCAAAATTGTTTAAAAAACACATAATGCGAGTGAATGCAGGAAATAGAGTGAATGGGGCTCTACACTCTATTATGAAGTATCAGAATATGTCTAAAGAGGCACTTAATGTATGGTAGTGAAAATTGGGTGTGGCAAAAGAAGCACGAAAGTAGAATACGGTCTTTAAGGAGTATGCTATCGCTGAATCTGAATGACAGGGTGAGAAATAGCGTGATAAGAGAAAAATGTGGTGTGCAAGATGATGTTGTGACCAGGATTAATAAAGGAATGCTTCGGTGGTAGGTCATGTAGAAAGAATCAACTAGGAAAGAGTGACAAAGCAAATTTATATTGCAGATGTGGAGTCAATTTTAGTTCCCGGAACAGAAAATAGTGGCGCTTCAAATCGGCACAGACATTTTGTATGGTTTAGCCAGTCAAGTGTAGGTACTTGTATATATAGAGGTCAGTGGATAGTAGGTCCTTTCAATAGTTTGATCCAGAACATTTAAATTAATGTAATTGCAATCATCAATACTTTGATGACATGTCTACTTCATGCCGATAGCATGCGCGTATTGTTGCTTACAGGCAGAAATAAATAAATTAAACCATCTTATGAGCAAGATGATTCAATTTGAAAAATTTGCCTATGATTAAACAAATACAAGAGAATGTAATTTGTTTTTATTGATTACCTTTCTGAAAGAGATAAATTCTGATAGGTTTAGCACTCTCTCACCCAGACTCACTCTCACCCAGAGAAGTTCTGAGGTAACACATCGAAAAATAATTAAAAAATATATAGGAATTGATAACCTCCTCGTTTTTTTGAAGTCTGTAATTTTATTTATATTTAGACACTATTTGCATGATTTAAATAAAAGAATTAACCCTTAAATTCGCAGTGTTGCATAATTGCAACAAATTCTTTCAAACGGTTTTATACAAAATTTCTAAACGAAATTTAATTTTCGAACGAATGTTACCATAGACTATGGTCTCCTTCACAACTTATTGACAGTTAATTTGTTACTGTCATTCAAATGTTTCAATTATTGACAGTTAACACGAAGCCACCTTGACTATGGATGTTTTCTGTTGGAGCCTTGCAATAAATCATCCCTTAAAGTAATGGACAAAATTCAATCGAAATGCCTTCGCATTATTACAGGGGCAATGAAATCCTCACCAATAAATGTTCTTCAGGTTGAGTGCGTAGATCCTCCTTTAAGATTAAGAAAGCAATACCTTTCAGACAGATTCTTATTTAAGATCTGCCAACTTTCAGATCATCCCCTAATCCCTAAATTGCACCTTCTTTCAGAGTATATCTCATCTGACCGATACTGGACCCATAAGGACTCTCCCTGCTTGTTTAAAAGTTTTGTAATTTTTCTTCAGCTTCCTTACCCAATCTTTCAATTTAAAATAAATCCACTCTTTGATGTTCCTTACGAGGCTATTGTTTACCAACCCGACATTCATCTAGATCTAGGTATAGAAAAGGATTCTCCAATGGCAAATTTGAAATTAAAAGAAATTATAGAAAACACCTTTAAAGATTGGCTTGTCATGTACACAGACGCTTCAAAACATTCTGATGAAGACTATACTGGAGCTGCTGTTTGGATTCCTAAGTTCAAAATCATTCTCAACTTTAAATGCCCCTCACTATCCACCACTTTTACCGGTGAAGCAACTGCAATCAGTGAAGCTTTGTTATATGTAGAGTCACATAATCTTAATAAAACAGTTATTTTCACAGATTCAAAAAGTTGTTTGTTAGCTATTTTGTCCAATCAATTCCATAACAAACATAAGTTTCCACTAATTCTTAAAATAAAAAATACCCTATTCAGATGCCATCTTAAAGAAATCCATGTTTCAGTGGCCTGGATTCCAGGCCACAGTGGTATCCATGGTAACGAAACAGCTGATGTACTCGCTAAAAATGCAATTGCTAATGGCATTCTACAAAATTTAATTTATTATAATAAAAATTAATTATATATAAATTATGGGAAGTTTCCAGAAATGTTAAAGGTAAGCACTATGCTGCCATCCAAGAGATTATTCCTTCCAAGCCTTGGTTCTTTAAATTTAACAAAGCAAATAAACATGCAACTTCAATCATTTGTAGATTAAGAATTGGACATGCTTGTACACATGCACATCTGGCAAAAATCAGAGTAAGGGATAGCTCATTGTGTGAATGTGGCTTAGATGAAGGTTCCACAAACCATATTTTTTTCAACTGTCCCAAATTATCCTCCTCCCTTTATGATTACCTTCCTCCTTATATTCCTCGACCTATAGATTTTAATTCTCTTTTAACATATACCAGTACTCCTTTTGTGTATATTTTATGTGATTTTATTAATACTAATAATATGAAACTTTAAATCCTTGTCACTTTTAACATATGGGTAAGAGTCTAACACCTGTGTTTGTCATATTTGTTCTAGGTAATTCAATAAATAGATTTGTCAAAATTCTCAGAGGAAAACTGAATCCTTGTATTATCCCAGACTCTTATTTTAATTAAACTCATAAGCTTTCATTTTCTACTCAATACGTCATTGGCGAATTTTATCAAACCGCCACAAAAGAAAGAAGAAGAAGAAGACAGTTAACTGTGGGTTTTCGTGGATGCCAAAAACAGTGATTATTCTCCAATTAGTTTTCGTTATTTCTTAAAGTTTTCCAAGGTAAGTTGAAATTATTTTATTATAATTTGATAGAATATATGTTACTGTAGAAAGGATTTATATCAGTATTCCAAAAAACAAAAAATTCTGCTAATATGAAGTAAATTAAATTTGTTGCATATATGCAACATTGTGCATTCATACGTATTTCAAAGTGTAATTGAGAATAAAGTTTATCGATTTTATTTCGGTATTGTTTCTAATTAGTAACTGTTTTGTTTGTTTGTTTATTAAGGATGTCGAGACAGCTATCAGATCCGCACATAGAAGCATACTTGAGTACTTTGAATGACTCAGATGGTTTAGAAACATCTGATGAAGAAGAGTTGGATGAAGAGAGGCATTACAGGAATCATTTGGATTTGCTTCAAGATTTAGATGACGAAGAGGATATTATTGGTGAGGGAAAAACAGCAGACCCACCTTTGGGTACTGATACTACATCTTCAATCTCTGTTCTTGAAGAATCTGATCCACGCTTAGTTTCTGATTCTACCCCTTCAGTAACTTTTCACGGTCCTTCTACATCTAATCGCACCCGCAATATTTTATGGAGGCTGCAGAATCGTACATCTAATCTGGAACTTACTTTTGCTAAAATTAGATACCCAGAAACACTATTAAATTTAAATACTCCATACCAATTTTTTACTTATTTTTTTACATAAGAGTTACGCGACAAAATATTAATGGAAAGTAATATTTATGCTACCCAAAAAAACTTGTCAAATCCATTTTCTATAACAAAAAAATGATTTGGATAATTTTTTTAGGTATCCTTATATATTCTTCAATAGTAAAATATCCTAATTTTCGGTTGTATTGGTCAGACATTTACGGATATGAGCCTGTAAAAAATGTGATGAGTCAAAAGCGTTTCGAAAAAATTTCATCCGTGTTACATTTTAACAATAATCAGAATATCTTACCACAGATCCACCCTCAGCATGAAAAATTGTTTAAGATACGGCCTTTGTTAAATGCCCTTAGTGACAGATTTGAAACAGTTCCTTTAGAACAACGGGTTTCTATTGATGAGCAAATGTGTGCTACCAAAATGAGGCTACTTCAATGACATTGAAAACACTGCTAGACTAAGACGAAGTCTACAAGGAAGAGCCTTGGAAACAGTCAGCTCAGAACTCATCGGGCATGCTAAACCAGATGAGATTATGCGAGAACTGGAGCTACAATTTGGGCGTCCAGATTCAATCGCGCAAGCAGAAACCGAGAAATTACGAGGATTAGCACGCTGTACAGAATCACCTAGAGACATCTGTACATTCGCGAGCAAAGTGAGGGGAAGCGTCGTCACTCTTCGAGCACTAAAACGAGATCATTACCTCGTCAACGCAGAGCTGCTACGACACCTCACCGACAAACTGCCGAACTCTATACATGCCCAGTGGTATAGAATCTACACCGAAAAATATGACTCTAGACCAGACCTCGGCTGCTTCAGCGAGTTTATTACCGAGCAAGCTCGCTTCTGCAGTGCATTTGCGCCTCCAGAAATTATAAACGAAGCACAAAGCAATCGCTCAGTACATAGAGCACACGCAGCTACTACTAAGCCGTCTCCGAAATGCAGTGTGCGAAAAGGAGGGTCACTACGGATCTGAATGTAAAAAATTTAAGGAAGCAGATACCAACAAAAGATGGGAACTCGCAAAACAAAATAATTTGTGTTTCCGCTGTTTACGTTATCGAAATCAGACACACAAATGCAAAACCAATAAGTGTGGAATAAAAGGATGCACCGCGACACACAATCGACTTCTCCATAACAATACAAAGGAGAAGACTGAGGTTAAACAAAAAGAACCTCAAGAAACCGTAGCTAACTCATTCGCTGTGTCAAAGCATCAAGCCTATTTAAAAATAATTCCAGTGCGAGTAATTGGACCGGCTGGAGCTGTAAACACACACGCCCTGCTGGATGATGGGTCAACAGTTTCACTAATGGATGAAGAGATCGCCAAACAAATTGGAGCTACAGGGCGGTTGGACCCGTTTAAGATCACCGCTATCGGGGACACTACCCTCGATTCACCGGAATCCCGAAGAATCAAAGTATCGCTGAAGAGTCTCCACAGCAAAAGGGTGCCCTTCAGAGCACGCACGGTTGCAAGCCTAAACTTGGGGCCACAGACTGTGCGTGCAGCAGACATAGCCAAGTGCAAGCACTTGAAAGACCTAAAGGAGCAGCTAACATATGACTCCGGCAACCCAAGGATCCTAATAGGACAGGACAATTGGAGACTTCTGATAGCCACTCAAATCCGAAGAGGTCCGCCGCACCAGCCAATTGCCTCGCTCACAGAATTAGGATGGGTGCTACACGGGGCACACACTAAAGCCCCGTATCAGCGCGTCCACGCGGCCAATGAGCTGCACAAGAGCGAGGCTACTATAGATGACCAACTCAGCGAATATTTCGCGCTGAATCTCTCATTATCAATCCGAGAAGACCAGACTCCGATCCAGAGAAGAAAGCTGAAGATATACTAAATAGCAGCACCCGTCAGTTACAAGACGGGCACATAGAAACAGCGCTTCTCTGAAAGGAAAAGGATATCGAGATGCCTGATAATTATGAAACAGCAATAAAACGGCTCGTTTCCATTGAAAGAAAATTAGATCGAGACGAAGATCTAAAAAGGAAATATGATGAACAAATGAATTCCCTAGTACAAAAGGGATACGCTGAGATAGCACCGAAAACTAGCACACCGGGAAGAACATGGTACCTACCCCATTTCGACGTCTATAACCCAATGAAGCCAGAGAAGTTTCGAATAGTACACGATGCCGCAGCCAAAACAAAGGGGGTGTCATTGAACGACTTCCTGCTCACGGGTCCAGACCTACTGCAATCACTACCAGGGGTCATGATGCGTTTTCGCCGCCATAAAATCGCTGTCTCCGCGGACATAGCCGAAATGTTCATGCAGGTCAAAGTTAGACCCGAAGACAGAGATGCCTTAAGATATCTCTGGAGAGGGAATCGACGTAATGAAGCTCCACAAGAATATAGAATGACGTCGATCATTTTCGGTGCAGCCAGTTCACCCTGCACAGCCATATTCGCGAAGAACTGGAACGCTAAAAAACACATAGACAAGTATCCAGAAGCCGTAGAAGCTATCATTCAAAACCACTATATGGATTACTATCTCGACAGTTTCCAGTCTCTGGAAGAGGCAATGCGAATATCGAAGGAAGTACGCGACATACACAAAAACGCGCACTTCACCTTAAGAAATTGGCTTTCCAACGCACCAGAAGTTGTAAAAGAATTAGAACCTGACCATGAAGCATCTGAGTCAGTCGATCTGGGAAACAAAGGAACCGAGGAAAAGATACTCGGATTAATCTGGAAACCGGGTACCGATCAGCTGAGCTTCAACCTAAAGCTCGCTCGACTTCCAATCAATTTGCTGCATGAAACACCAACCAAGAGAGAACGTCTCATACGGTGCGTGAAGACGGCACTATACACCATGAGAGACATCCGAATGAGGAAGTATTAGCCACGCTGCTCTGCGAGGTGGAGTACACAGTAAATAGCAGACCATTGACTCACATCTCTGTAGACAGCGACGACGACGAATCCATCACTCCAAATCACTTCCTTTTAGGAGGATCTGCGAGACTATCGACACCTGGAGTATTTGATGAAAAGGATATGAATAGCAAAAAAACACTGGCAACGCTCCCAGATACTCGCTGACATGTTCTGGCAGCGTTGGGTCCGAGAGTATTTACCGGAACTTCAAAACCGGCGGGAGGCCCATGGGCGAGGTCCCAATCTCCAGGTGGGCGATCCAGTCCTCATAGCTGACGGCCAGTTACCTCGTAACACCTGGCCACGAGGGAGGGTGGAAGCTGTTTACCCCGGTGCGGACGGACAGATCCGCACTGTGGAGGTACGCACAGCAAACGGCCTAATCAAGAGGCCAACCAGGAAACTCGTGCCGCTGCCGAAGTAGAAGCAACGTCGCTCACCGAAATGGATGCAGCGCCGCTGTGAGAAAATCGTCGCGACGCTGCACGGCGGGAGAGATGTTCGCGACGGCCTAACAACGCTAAGAAACAAAGTTATAAAGAATATTGTTTTTTGTATTAATAATGAAATTACTGACAAAACGGTGAAAACGTGTATTAATATAGTTGTTTAGCATGTTTATAACTCTTAGTATATTTGTATAGAATGTCGTTTTGATAACAAGTAATGTAAACAACTTTTACTGTATTAAGAAAAATCGACCAATCACAGCGCGTCTTATCGTAGAACTCTCTAGAAGTTTTTTAATTAACTGCGTAATAGATCATACTAAAAATAATGAAAATAATTTTATGTTCTAAAGAGTTGTAAATATGACATTGAATTAGCATAAGGCTTATAGATTAAAGAAGTGTAAGAATATTTTGTACAATTAAACGCATTTCGTAGTTATATAAAAATTAAAGAATTAATGTACCCAAATATTATGAAAATTTGGGACATTTCGTTTAATAACTTTTTACAGTGTTAATGTTTTTAGTAACCTTTATGATATACTAATAAAGTACCAGACTACCAATTTAATGATGTATAGCATGTTGGTGTAGCAATTAGTATTGTATAGAAAATATTGCAATTTATGCCATTTGTATAGAGAAAAGTTTATGCAATAAAGAGGCAAAACGGAAAATGGCAAGCGGCTCACTGTAAAGTATTGCTAAAGTCTACCTTAGGGGCTCGGGACCCAGTAGCCGTAGTAGTGTGAAGAACTACCAGTGACTAGTGAAGTGAAGTGAGTGGTATCCGGTGGTAGCTGAAGTGACTAGTAGCAGTATATAGTGAATAGTGAAAGTGTTAGCTAGCCGAAAAAGGTCGTAACTGACATTCGCAGTTACATATAGTGAAAGTGTTAGCTAGCCTAAAAAGGTCGTAACTGATATTCGCAGTTACATATAGTGAAAGTGTTAGCTAGACTAAAAAGGTCGTAACTGATATTCGCAGTTACATATAGTGAAAGTGTTAGCTAGCCTAAAAAGGTCGTAACTGATATTCGCAGTTACATATAGTGAAAGTGTTAGCTAGCCGAAAAAGGTCGTAACTGATATTCGCAGTTACATATAGTGAAAGTGTTAGCTAGCCTAAAAAGGTCGTAACTGATATTCGCAGTTACATATAGTGAAAGTGGTAACTGATATCCGCAGTTACACAAGTGATAAAATCAGCTAGTTTAGTTGATAATAGCTGCTAGTCAGTAGTGTTAGAAAACCAGCTACTACCAATGGATATTTGATACCACCGTACAATTTAAAGAAATCTTTTGAAATATACAGTGACCAACCAATAGTGAACAACCGTAGTTCAACCGTGGTCAATAGTTATAAAATTTCGCGACTAATTAATCAGTCGAACCGCTGGCCACTACCTTGCTATTTGTATTTATTAATCGTGCATTTTGATTTGAATCTCAGTCCACAATATTTCAGCGGCAACCACAAAGACGGCAGTGAAAGTACCCACCGGAACCTATAGGTGTAGGACGTGAGCGACTCGCGAAGTATCTTCGACAACATTTACTCCGGAGAGTTTCGCCCGTCCGGCACATTCGTTGGTCCTTCGAGCCGGATATATCCGTTTGTATTTCGGAACCGGGTAAATAGTCACCACCGTATTAAAACCGCAGAATTTTTCAGATTCAAGATGCCGATCACACGTTCGCAAGGAAGGGAAGCCAAGGCGTGGACCGTCGGTCTGGAAGGAGGTTCGTCGGCCAGTAACGCCGCCGTCCACCACCAGATGCCACCACGCTCACCGTCAACGGTAGAGGGCGCTGAGGCGCCATGCTGCCCCCTCGAGGGGGGGATACCCCTGCCCGCGCCGGCCACTACGGCCCGCACAACGAAGCAGAGGGAACATATAGAAGGCAACGATGACTTTAGCCGTGCATCATCGCCACCAGCCCGGGAAGACACCCACACCGAAGAGCCACCGAGGGGCCACACCGATTGCAGTACGAAGTCAAAGAAGACTGTTCGGCCCAATAGAAGAATTTTGAAGGCTCGTGAAGAAGTATTAAAGATCAAACTAGAACTTGCGCAGATCTCCTTACAGATGGCGGAAGAAGAAGACGAATCAGACGACTATGATGAAGATGGTCACTCCAAAAGTGAGTACGTTCGATCTTGGCTCGAAAACTCTGTAGCCAAACAAAAGTCAAATCAAGGCGCAATCACCGGAGGGAAGGCACCATTTAATAAAACCGTCACAAAGCCAACCCCGGACGTTGTTGACCTCAGTGAGCCCCAAAAGGAGCTCACGAACCAGGATTCCTATCCAGAAGACGTACAAAAGGATCCCATGCCACAGAAGCTCAGCCAGGAACCCACCGTTGATGAAGACAGGGGGCTCCTACCGAATGTATCAGAGCTCACATACCAGGATTCCTATCCAGCAGATGTACTCAAGGATCTCATGCCTAAGAAACCTAGCCAGGAACCTGTCATAAGTGAAGACAGGGGGCTCCGTTCATTTATATCGGAGCTCACATCCGCTATAGCCGCGCTCGCTGACAAACCAAAGTTAGAGAGTGCGCCACTATCGTCGCATACTTTCGCAGCGTCGAAAGCTATAATGACACTGCCAAGCTTTAGCGGAGCACATACCGAGTGGCTTTCATTCCGTGCCATTTACGAAACAACCCGAGGCTACTTCAATGACATTGAAAACACTGCTAGACTAAGACGAAGTCTACAAGGAAGAGCCTTGGAAACAGTCAGCTCAGAACTCATCGGGCATGCTAAACCAGATGAGATTATGCGAGAACTGGAGCTACAATTTGGGCGTCCAGATTCAATCGCGCAAGCAGAAACCGAGAAATTACGAGGATTAGCACGCTGTACAGAATCACCTAGAGACATCTGTACATTCGAGAGCAAAGTGAGGGGAAGCGTCGTCACTCTTCGAGCACTAAAACGAGATCATTACCTCGTCAACGCAGAGCTGCTACGACACCTCACCGACAAACTGCCGAACTCTATACGTGCCCAGTGGTATAGAATCTACACCGAAAAATATGACTCTAGACCAGACCTCGGCTGCTTCAGCGAGTTTATTACCGAGCAAGCTCGCTTCTGCAGTGCATTTGCGCCTCCAGAAATTATAAACGAAGCACAAAGCAATCGCTCAGTACATAGAGCACACGCGGCTACTACTAGCCGTCTCCGAAATGCAGAGTGTGCGAAAAGGAAGGTCACTACGGATCTGAATGTAAAAAATTTAAGGAAGCAGATACCAACAAAAGATGGGAACTCGCGAAGCAAAATAATTTATGTTTCCGCTGTTTACGTTATCGAAATCAGACACACAAATGCAAAACCAATAAGTGTGGAATAAAAGGATGCACCGCGACACACAATCGACTTCTCCATAACAATACAAAGGAGAAGACTGAGGTTAAACAAAAAGAACCTCAAGAAACCGTAGCTAACTCATTCGCTGTGTCAAAGCATCAAGCCTATTTAAAAATAATTCCAGTGCGAGTAATTGGACCGGCTGGAGCTGTAAACACACACGCCCTGCTGGATGATGGGTCAACAGTTTCACTAATGGATGAAGAGATCGCCAAACAAATTGGAGCTACAGGGCGGTTGGACCCGTTTAAGATCGCCGCTATCGGGAACACTACCCTCGATTCACCGGAATCCCGAAGAATCAAAGTATCGCTGAAGAGTCTCCACAGCAAAAGGGTGTCATTCAGAGCACGCACGGTTTCAAGCCTAAACTTGGGGCCACAGACTGTGCGTGCAGCAAAGATAGCCAAGTGCAAGCACTTGAAAGACCTAAAGGAGCAGCTAACATATGACTCCGGCAACCCAAGGATCCTAATAGGACAGGACAATTGGAGACTTCTGATAGCCACTCAAATCCGAATAGGTCCGCCGCACCAGCCAATTGCCTCGCTCACAGAATTAGGATGGGTGCTACACGGGGCACACACTAAAGCCCCGTATCAGCGCGTCCACGCGGCCAATGAGCTGCACAAGAGCGAGGCTACTATAGATGACCAACTCAGCGAATATTTCGCGCTGGAATCTCTCATTATCAATCCGAGAAGACCAGACTCCGATCCAGAGAAGAAAGCTGAAGATATACTAAATAGCAGCACCCGTCAGTTACAAGACGGGCACATAGAAACAGCGCTTCTCTGGAAGGAAAAGGATATCGAGATGTCTGATAATTATGAAACAGCAATAAAACGGCTCGTTTCCATTGAAAGAAAATTAGATCGAGACGAAGATCTAAAAAGGAAATATGATGAACAAATGAATTCCCTAGTACAAAAGGGATACGCTGAGATAGCACCGAAAACTAGCACACCGGGAAGAACATGGTACCTACCCCATTTCGACGTCTATAACCCAATGAAGCCAGAGAAGTTTCGAATAGTACACGATGGAGAAAACAAAGGGGGTGTCATTGAACGACTTCCTGCTCACGGGTCCAGACCTACTGCAATCACTACCAGGGGTCATGATGCGTTTTCGCCGCCATAAAATCGCTGTCTCCGCGGACATAGCCGAAATGTTCATGCAGGTCAAAGTTAGACCCGAAGACAGAGATGCCTTAAGATATCTCTGGAGAGGGAATCGACGTAATGAAGCTCCACAAGAATATAGAATGACGTCGATCATTTTCGGTGCAGCCAGTTCACCCTGCACAGCCATATTCGCGAAGAACTGGAACGCTAAAAAACACATAGACAAGTATCCAGAAGCCGTAGAAGCTATCATTCAAAACCACTATATGGATTACTATCTCGACAGTTTCCAGTCTCTGGAAGAGGCAATGCGAATATCGAAGGAAGTACGAGACATACACAGAAACGCGCACTTCACCTTAAGAAAATGGGTTTCCAACGCACCAGAAGTTGTAAAAGAACTAGAACCTGACCATGAAGAATCTGAGTCAGTCGATCTGGGAAACAAAGGAACCGAGGAAAAGATACTCGGATTAATCTGGAAACCGGGTACTGATCAGCTGAGCTTCAACCTAAAGCTCGCTTGACTTCCAATCAATTTGCTGCATGAAACATCAACCAAGAGAGAACGTCTCATACGATGCGTGAAGACGGTACTATACACCGTCCTTCATGAGAGACATCCGCATGAGGAAGTATTAGCCACGCTTCTCTGCGAGGTGGAGTATACAGTAAATAGCAGAACATTGACTCACATCTCTGTAGACAGCGACGACGACGAATCCATCACTCCAAATCACTTCCTTTTAGGAGGATCTGCGAGACTGCCGATACCTGGAGTATTTGATGAAAAGGATATGAATAGAAAAAGACACTGGCGACGCTCCCAGATACTCGCTGACATGTTCTGGCAGGGTTGGGTCCGAGAGTATTTACCAGAACTTCAAAACCGGCGGGAAGCCCATGGGCGAGGTCCCAATCTCCAGGTGGGCGATCCAGTCCTCATAGCTGACGGCCAGTTACCTCGTAACACCTGGCCACGAGGGAGGGTGGAAGCTGTTTACCCCGGTGCGGACGGACAGATCCGCACTGTGGAGGTACGCACAGCAAACGGCCTAATCAAGACGCCAACCAGGAAACTCGTGCCGCTGCCGAAGTAGAAGCAACGTCGCTCACCGAAATGGATGCAGCGCCGCTGTGAGAAAATTGTCGCGACGCTGCACGGCGGGAGATACGTTCGCGATGGCCTAACAACGCTAAGAAACAAAGTTATAAAGAATATTGTTTTTTGTATTAATAATGAAATTACTGACAAAACGAGTGAAAACGTGTATTAATATAGTTGTTTAGCATATTTATAACTCTCAATATATTTGTATAGAATGTCGTTTTGATAACAAGTAATGTAACCAACTTTTATTATATTAAGAAAAATCGACCAATCACAGTGCGTCTTATCGTGGAACTCTCTAGAAGTTTTTTAATTAACTGCGTAATAGTTCATACTAAAAATAATGAAAATAATTTTATGTTCTAAAAGAGTTATAAATATTACATTGAATTAGCATATGGCTTATAGATTAAAGAAGTGTAGGAATATTTTGTATAATTAAACGCATTTCGTAGTTATATAAAAATTAAAGAATTAATGTACCCAAATATTATGAAAATTTGGGACATTTCGTTTAATAACTTTTTACAATGTTAATGTTTTTAGTAACCTTTATGATATACTAATAAAGTACCAGACTACCGATTTAATGATGTATAGCATGTTAGTGTAGCAATTAGTTTTGTATAGAGAATATTGCATATTTATGCCATTTGTATAGTGAAATGTTTATGCAATAAAGAGGCAAAACGGAAAATGGCAAGCGGCTCACTGTAAAGTATTGCTAAAGTCTACCTTAGGGGCTCGGGACCCAGTACCCGTAGTAGTGTGAAGAACTACCAGTGACAAGTGAAGTGAAGTGAGTGGTATCCGGTGGTAGCTGAAGTGACTAGTAGCAGTATATAGTGAATAGTGAAAGTGTTAGCTAGCCTAAAAAAGGTCGTAACTGATATTCACAGTTACATATAGTGAAAGTGTTAGCTAGCCGAAAAAGGTCGTAACTGATATTCGCAGTTACATATAGTGACAGTGTTAGCTAGCCGAAAAAGGTCGTAACTGATATTCGCAGTTACATATAGTGAAAGTGGTAACTGATATCCGCAGTTACACAAGTGATAAAATCAGCTAGTTTAGTTGATAATAGCTGCTAGTCAGTAGTGTTAGAAAACCAGCTACTACCAATAGATATTTGATACCACCGTACAATTTAAAGAAATCTTTTGAAATATACAGTGACCAACCAATAGTGAACAACCGTAGTTCAACCGTGGTCAATAGTTATAAAATTTCGCGACTAATTAATCAGTCGAACCGCTGGCCACTACCTTGCTATTTGTATTTATTAATCGTGCATTTTGATTTGAACCTCAGTCCACAATATTTCAGCGGCAACCACAAAGACGGCAGTGAAAGTACCCACCGGAACCTATAGGTGTAGGACGTGAGCGACTCGCGAAGTATCTTTGACAACATTTACTCCGGAGAGTTTAGCCCGTCAGGCACAGAATTTATAATGTGAAATTAATTTATTGTCTGTAATTATTTGAAGCCTTTTTTTTGAATCTATTGAAATTTTTTGAGTAATTTAAGGAACATCACAATCTTGTTTCACTCATGCATAACAGCTTATCTAATTCCAGTACTGAACAAAGGCCTCCTGCACTGATTGCCTCTGAGATAACTGCCACAGTAGTCACACGTGACAAGCGGGTTGGCAACCAGTTTATTATTTAGCTGTTATCAGGAAGACACTGTAGCCTCTCTCTCCTTGTTGCCCTCAGTCGCCTCTTGGGACAATATGGCGTAGTGGATATTCTTGCACCGCCACTACACAGTCACAACGTAACACAATCTCAATGTCCCCTATATAGTTACAGTTATTCCCTATTACGCCACCCTGGAGTGGAATTTATTCTTCAAATTTATATGGAACCACCATCAAGTGAAACATAACACATTATTTCTTAAACTTAAACACACGCCTGTCACTGAGAGGGGTAGGCGGAGACTACAGACTTCCATTCTCGCCTCCTCCACATCCATATACCTACGCATACATGCTTATATATATATTTTAAATGATAAAAGAAAATTTAAATTTCCAGAAACTAATGTAAAGCAAAATCACTTAATCACCACAACTTTGGTTACTATGTGAAAGCAACAAGGTAAATTTTGTTAAAATAGCCCTTTTAGAAGTAGTCTAAATGTGCCATCATGCAAAAGCTAAGCTGAAAGAAGGTATTCCACTTAAGCACCAAATTTAAAATGACAATGCATACATTCATTGTTACATCATACAAAAACATGAAAGAAAGATGCTATTCGTATTTTGTTAATCTTGACTAACTGAACACATCATAACATTTTTGAAGTCTAAGTTTTTATAAGTTCTGTAACTTTCAAAAATTGCCAGTTGCAATCAAAGTTTTATTTTTATTTTGTTTTAGATGCAGACTTAACAACAACATATTAAGTGACATCTTATGTATTTGTGTAAGTAAAGCAAAATATATAAAGGTCATTGTAAATAAATGTAATGACGATAAAAAAGTTTAGGAATCACATAAGCCTACACCATACAACACTTAAGTTTCAAGTATCCACCAAGTTACATTAAGTTTAGACAAATTGGTGGCTACCAGCCATGCAGCGGTATTCAGATTTTCAAAGATACCTATATAAAAGCGTTGTGATATAGTTAAAGCCTATGTTACAAGTTTCACTAGTACAGTATTACAACTATGTAGGTACCTAAAATAAATTATCCCATCTAACCCCAGTAGTGAATTCCGTAGCCTGGCACGGCGGCAGTGCGGTATGTACCTACTCTCCGTGAAGTGCGCCATATTTCTTACCATATAATATAAGCTTGGATGATAGGTCTTCGTGCGCGAAGGCTTATTATATTGCAAGATATAAAGCATACAAAAATATTAAATTTTGTAGCAAAACTAACCACCTCATTTGAAGTCTTCGATGAACATGAACTTTTTCACTTTCAGATATATTTTCTTCAGCTTTACTAGCGGGATTGTACAACAGCTTTCTGAATTACTAAACTTGAAATTCCGAAACTTACGACTTCGGGCAGCTAGAGCAGCTACGAGTATAGCCTAACGGGCAAAGAGATTAAATATTTATAGTAATTAGTATACTGTCCTATACGACGAAATAACGGAAACGGATATAACAAAGCAGCGTTGCCAACACCAATTTTTCAATTTCCCCGAAAATCCAAGTCAAATTCCCCAATTTGGCGACAAAAAATCAGCAGATTCCCCACAAATTCCCCTCAATTTTATTTTAGAAATGAAACAACATTCATATAATTTTATAAGATTTAGTTTTGAACATAAATTCATTATCTTTTTACCGCAAAATTTTTCACACTTTCCATAATTTGTAACAAACATTTTACTCCATAAACTATTTTCAATTCCTTCGTCTGTACTCATTAAAAAGTACCACAGTATTTGCATTTATATGAATACGGTTCTCCGCTTTAAAATAAAAAAATAAAGAAATGTTCCATTTTATAATACACAAATGTTCCCGGAATAAATCTGAAAGTTTAATGTGGTACAATGTTGATATTTAAAAAAGGTAGTCATTCGAAAACCATAAGTAACCTAACAGAAATGTTAACATAAGTCCGAAAGTTAAATGTAGTGCAATGTAGATATTTAAAAAAGGGAGTCATTCGAAAACCATAAGTAACCTAACAAAAATGTTAAGGTAATTATTTATATTTCTTGAAAAGGGATTCTCACTTGGCCCGGGCAATCAATTTTTAAAATCCCCACTATTTCCCCGCATAATACCCATCGCCAATCAACTTGAGATTCCCGCAGTGTGGGGAGTTCCCCACATGTTGGCATCGCTGGTCCATAGAATAGGCCGGTTATTTTAAATAAATAAAATCACAGACTACTTATTGATTTTTTTATTAAAATTTTCACTAGCATTCTTGTTTTTTAAGTTCATATCTTCATTACATTCGGGATATTCAGTTTTATAGATTTTGACATTGCGAAGTTTTTAGAAGATTTTGACGACATCTCAACCCAGCAGTCAGTTGATTACGACAGTCATTCAAGTTCGTAAGGCGCCTCTGTGATCAAAATCACCTGAGATTTAATACTAACATCGAAGCATTTGTTTCGAGGTTTTCTCTAATAGATCAACATGTGTATCTCACTCACTCAATACACAAAATCGAAACACTTTTACGTATCAAAATCAGTTTTAAACTATTATTTGAAGTTAAAACAGGAGCATCAATTCGACGACGGTCAAGTTCCCGCCAAAACTTCATCTATATAAAATTTATTGAAGTAAAGCATAGATTATGCCAAAGAGTTAAGAGAACATTATTTATTTATTCTTTTTTGTATACCACAACACAGAAACATCAAGTTCAGTTAAAACTAATTAAAGTATGTACAATAGGCGGTCTTATCACTCTGAAAGTGATTTCTTCCAGACAACCTTTGCGTAGAAGAATGATGCAAACAAAAGTTAAAATAGAGGGGGGCATACAAAATAATAATAAAAAATATAATAATACATACAAATAAAAATAAGTGAAAGTTATATATAAAATATCATATAATAGATTAATTGAAAAGAGTACGAGAAAAGTAAAGTAATTTATCTAATAGCGTTCTAAATAATACGATTTAACAAGACTTTTGAAAGAGTGAAGAGATTTAGCACGATGAATATGGACAGGTAAGGAGTTCCACAATCGCACAGCGGTTACGGTGAAGGATTTCTTGAAAAAGGAAGAAGAGTGCAAAGGTGTAGAGTGAGAAAGTTTGACGGAGGAACGAAGGAACCGATTATGAGTAAGAGAAAGATACTGGAAACGGTTTTTTTAAATAAAGAGGAGTAGAAGGATTAAACAGCACACTATACAACGCGGAGAGAATGTGAGTATTCCTGCGAAGGCGGATCGGGAGCCATTTGAGCCGTTTGCAAAATTCGGAGATATGATCATATTTGCGAAGCCCAAATATAAATCTAATGCATAAATTTTGAATGCGCTCAAGCTTATTAAGCTGCTCCTCGGTAATGTCAAGATAGCAAATATCAGCATAGTCAAGGATAGGCAGAAGTAGATACTGGGCGAGCGTAACTTTAGTTGCTGTGGGAAGGAAATTACGTAATCTACGTAAAGAGCTTAACGCAGCAAACATTTTTCTACCGACCTCATTAACCTGTGAGGTCCAAGACATACAGGAGTCAAGATACAACCCCAGGTTTTTAACCTTGTTACTGTAAGGGATTAGAGTGCAGTCTAGTATAATAGGGGGTAGGGAAGACCAGTCAATTTTACCAATTAATCTAGAACTAACGATGACATGACCTGAGTTTTCTTAGGATTAATCGTTAAACCATAACATTTACTCCAATTCGAAATACAAGTCAGATCAGCGTTAATAGTGTCAACTGCTTTAGATAGATCTTCAACAGAGGACTGAGTATAGATTTGGAGATCA
The DNA here is from genome assembly GCA_907164705.1 of Parnassius apollo. Classification (NCBI taxonomy): domain Eukaryota; kingdom Metazoa; phylum Arthropoda; class Insecta; order Lepidoptera; family Papilionidae; genus Parnassius; species Parnassius apollo. The sequence goes on along the minus strand of CAJQZP010001667.1, from coordinate 29,593 downwards.
TCAGCATACAAGTGGTAGGAAGAGGACAAATTATGACTTATAGAGTTAATAAAAATTGCAAAAAGGAGAGGAGACAACACGCCACCTTGTGGTACACCAGCAGCTGTAGTAAAAAAAGTCCAGGTGGAAAAAACCTCTTGCACCTGAATTCGCTGTCGGCGACCAAACAAGTAACTTCGATACCAGTCAACTACAGTTGGAGATATGTTGAGAGAGCGTAGGATGCTTAACAAGATATCAAAATCTACAGTATTAAATGCGTTACTAAAATCAAGCAACGTGAGAATAGTAAGTTTTTGTTTCTCCATACCATACCGAATATCATCAGTGATTTGTAAACGTGCAGTAGTCGTACTATGGCCAGGACGGAAACCGGATTGCAAGGGATTTAAGAGATTGTATTTTAAAAGCTAGGTGCTTAATTAATTGTGCACAAGACGTTCTAGAACTTTGGAAAAGAAAGGCAAAATAGAGATAGGTCTATAATCAGAAAAACTAGAGGGATTTGACTTTTTCGGAAGAGGAACTACAAATGCGTCTTTCCAAGCTGAAGGGAAAAACCCAGAAATTAGTGAATTATTTAGGATAGACGTGATTATAGGTAAAAGGAGATCTATGAGAGGGATGACCATTTTCCGACTAATGCAGTCACTACCAATCGAATTTGAATGGATGGACATTATGGCTCTCTTAACATCACAACTGTTAAATTGGCTAAAATTAAAAGCAGAGGTGTCCGGAGTGGGAGCTTTTGAAAGAGAATCCAAAGTATTATGTTTTGCTTTATCGTTAATGCAAGACGAAGATGAGAAATGCAAATTAAGTTGATTGAGATCAAAGTTATGGTGTGTGAGATTTTGTCGTAATTTCCCAACTCCTAAGGACTTATGAAGAACATATGCGATTCACGTCGAAAACTTCATGTTTTAGAGTTTTTCAAGGGCGATATCATGAAGGTTAGAGAACAGGAGAACGATCACTACATACTAAAGCATAGTCTGCCTGAGGGCGGGGTTGGGTGTGTTTGTTTTTAGGGTTTTTTTTTTTTTTTTTTTAAAAAAAAAAATTTTTTTTGGGGGGGTCATCTGAAAAAAATTTTATTGACCGCACTTAGTGATCGCAGCGCCTCACTGATGGTGTCCATATTTCTGGGACACTATTTTCTACGGCGATCGTTCTCCTGTTTTCTAACCTTCATGGGCGATATCGTAACGATGTAAGCAGATTATTTGCAGGCTTTAGAAACATGAAATCTTTATTTAGTGTACTACAACCTCAGATGAAGTAAAAAAAGGTAGATATCGCACCTAGAACAAGAAACTGTAATCAATTTTATAACTTTGTGTGAGTCAGAAAAGTGTTGCCACTTTTTTTTTAAAGTTCCTGAAAATCGAGATACGATATTACAAATATAAGAGTAATATGCGATGCGAATAAGAAAGTATATCTGTTTGTTTTTAGAATTCAACAATTTGAAAATTAAAAAAAAGGTGAAGCACCTAGGAGGCGTTTGTAGATCATTTAAAAGTCTTCGTGATAGATTGGCCAGTGAGCATGTCAGCATCGATAAAATATACAACATATGTAATGTAAAACATGTTTATTATAAAAAATAACTTAAAAGTAAAGTTCTTTTTTGGTATTAAGTTATTGTATATAGTTGGAATAAAAAATAAATTTCCATGGAATTAAAAACATACTTTTCTAAATAAAATAAAAAAGTATATTTCAGTAAATGCAAAATAGAACAAACTCCAGCCGGGGGCACAAAGGACTGTTCTAACTTGTACCCCGGGTAGGAGAGATATAAAGTATCAGCCGGAGAGGACACCTGAGTGTCAGTTAAAAAGAGCAAAGCCGACTCCGCCGTCTCCGGGTGATAGTGGATAGCATGAAGATTGGAACGAAGTGTCCTGATGTTGCAAAAATTCACGGATAGCGTGACAGGGGTTGCCTTGGTCTTATCGCTCCCAGCACACTTAAGCACCCACTCTCAGGAAGAGTAAAGTAGCTTGGTCGTGTACGCTCAGCGAGGAATTCTCCGTCACCAAGAGTGAGGGTACCCTCTTGGGGTAGTTTTTTGTTTGATTTCGATACGATGTTAAAGGGGAGGGGAAAAAAAATAAATTTGATTTTTTTGGATTTGCCGTTTGCACATTTCAGATCAGTCTTACAGCAGCTACCCTTTTTTATAGGGTAGGGTGACAAGCGAGCATACAGTCCAACTGATGGTAAGTGGTTGCAGTGGCCCATAGACATCTACATATATCCTCGATTACGAATTAAAATGCAGATGCGTTGTCACCCGTGAGGACTAAGACGAAATGCCTCATTTCCAGTAAAATGGGTCTCCGGTTCTCTAAACTCACCATACGAAACGCAGCAGCATTATGCTACTACGCTTGTATTCTGTGAGAGCGTGGTCCTTCCCCGGTCCAGCCGACCCATTCGTGCTATAACTATACTACTAATAGAATAACTGAAGCATGGCTCTACCACGTAAAAATTCATGTCTTATTTAGAATACTCGTTGGTAGCCTAAAATCATAAATACGTTTTGTTAATAAAAAAGTTTGTAAGTACTCGACAATTAAAACAGAAACATCAGCAACTTAAAAAATTAAATATTTACCTTGACTTCAATTTGATGTAACATAATAACAACTTATTAAAAAATATGCTGACTACATACATGTATTATTATACTTAGCCCAAAAATTAATTATCAAAATCCTAGACCATTAGAAATAAAAAAATACTGGCAACATTCTCCCGTTACGTAATCTCGAAACATTGACATTCGTGCTTCGAATAACCTTCAAAATCATTGGAGGTTAGAGAACAGGATAGCGATCACTACGTACTAAAGCACAGCCCGCCTGTCCTTGAAAATTGTAGAATTTATAGCGGCGCTGACATCGGTGAGTAGTGACTGCGAAGTTAGTTGAATAATGTACAAATTTTCTCCGCGGCATTGGTGAGACAATTTTCATGCTCCGTAATTTTGTAATTTTTGACAAAAAGAAACATTAAATATTTTATTGTGCGTGGATGTGCAAGTGGTTTAGCATCTGATCGGAAAAATAGACTGAAAATGACTTTTATTGACCGAACTAAGCGATCGCAGCGCCTCACTTATAGTGTCCATATTTCTGGGACACTACTTTCTACGGCGATCGTTCTCCTGTTCTCTAACCTTCATGTTCAAAATTGTGTTGGAGTAACAAACTAAAATATAGTTAAACTAGCTTGCCAGGCAGACGTTGTTCTGCCCTTTTTGACGACCCTTTGTCATGTCCTATTAAAAATCCTTAAATTCACAAAAAATTGTGGGTCACTCATGGGCAAAAGAACTATCCTATCTCTCAAGCTGGACCAAACTACACACGGTGTGCAAATTTGATTAAAATCGGTTAAGTAATTTAGGAGTCCATCGCGGAAAAACGACTTGACACGTAATTTATATATATATATTAAGATGAGTGTTTACGAGGGAAACGATATGCTTCAGACTTTTTTTCACTTAAGTATTGTTTTCGCACCATTTAACTACACAGGACGGCATTTTGTAGGCAAATTGACTGCACGACGCTCCGGGAAGTACTGAGTGAAAATGAGAGTAGTTTGATGCATGTGTGTGCGTGAACGCGTGTGCTTACATAAAGGAGCGGACTTTTTTGGCTTCACCAATAACAAAGGCCGCGCTGTATCTACCTTTTTTTACTTCATCTGAGACTACAACGCAAAATCATAGTTTTTAATGACAGTTTTTTAGAGCGAAGACAATCACACCATAGCGAATGCATCTTTCAGGTCGAATACAACCATTATTGTAAGCTAAAATACTTTATTGTAAGAGTTATTATAGCGTATATATTCCGTGTTTTAGTGCAACGCAAAGCCTAAATTATGAAAATATTTCGATTTAATATTATAAAACAATACTATAAAATCACCAAAACTATCCACTTCAATGTCATTTTTTCCGTGTATTAAGATATAAAGTTATCGGATTTAATTTTATTTTTCAAAAAATTTTTAGCTCGTTTTATTTAGTCAATTATTATATATTATTATTTTAAAATACTTTAAACCATCACGGGCAGACGCCGTCCGATTCAGTTATTCAGTACCGGTAATTTTAGACAATATGTTTATTATACTACAATTTTTTCAGTTTTTATTTATTTCCAGACTGACAAAGAGTATTCCCATCTTATTTTGTGGAATCACAAGGTTGTCCCTTGTAAATTATTGCTGCAAAACCACGTGCAGGATCTTCAAAAAGGACAACATTAAGATGGCAATATTATATCCACTGAAGAATAACTACAAACATATCAAATAACAAACAAAACAAAAGAAAAAGAAAAAAATCTGTACGAAAAATTTTAAGGTTATATAAGAATTTTTTTTGTAATCTAATAATTCATACGTATTTTAAATTAGAATTAAAATAATTCTATTTTTAAGCTGCCACTACTTTGAATAATCAAAGTGCCAATACTTGCATATAATATAGAGACAACAACTTTGGTGTTAATTCAGGGAAATAGATAGACAACCAAATATTACCAAAACGAAATTATTATTTGTTGTTATTACACTTTCAGAGCCGTGGTAGCTCAGATGGTTAACGCTCGCTGTAATATAACAGAACGCGGGTAACCCGGGTTCGATCCCCGCCGGCACCAATGAAATTGTTAATTGCAATTTTAAGTGCTGATTTACCACGTGCTCGGCGGTGAAGGAAAACATCGTGAGGAAACCTGCATGTCTAAGGAAAAAGATAAAAAATATTTCTAAGACATGTGAAGTTCGCCAACACGCATTGGGGCAGCGCGGCGGACACTTCCCCGCCCTAAAAACCCTCTCATAAATGAGAGGAGGCCTGTGCTCAGCAGTGGGACGTATATAGGCTGTAACTTTACTTTACTTTTTACTTTGCACTTGTGAGTGGGAGCTTACTTATTAATTTGTTTTGATTAAAATATTGATATTTTGCTTATTGTAGACATTCTGTGATTTGTGATTGCGCATATTATCAATTCATTCATGATTGTAAATCTTATATATTATGTTTGTTCGCGACGGCCTAACAACGCTAAGAAACAAAGTTATAAAGAATATTGTTTTTTGTATTAATAATGAAATTACTGACAAAACGGTGAAAACGTGTATTAATATAGTTGTTTAGCATGTTTATAACTCTTAGTATATTTTTATAGAATGTCGTTTTGATAACAAGTAATGTAAACAACTTTTACTGTATTAAGAAAAATCGACCAATCACAGCGCGTCTTATCGTAGAACTCTCTAGAAGTTTTTTAATTAACTGCGTAATAGATCATACTAAAAATTGAAATTTTTTGTTAAGAGTTGTAAATATGATATTGAATTAGCATAAGGCTTATAGATTAAAGAAGTGTAAGAATATTTTGTACAATTAAACGCATTTGATACTTATATAAAAATTAAAGAATTAATGTACCCAAATATTATGAAAATTTGGGACATTTCGTTTAATAACTTTTTACAATGTTAATGTTTTTAGTAACCTTTATGATATACTAATAAAGTACCAGACTACCGATTTAATGATGTATAGCATGTTGGTGTAGCAATTAGTATTGTATAGAAAATATTGCAATTTATGCCATTTGTATAGAGAAAAGTTTATGCAATAAAGAGGCAAAACGGAAAATGGCAAGCGGCTCACTGTAAAGTATTGCTAAAGTCTACCTTAGGGGCTCGGGACCCAGTACCAGTAGTAGTGTGAAGAACTACCAGTGACTAGCGAAGTGAAGTGAGTGGTATCCGGTGGTAGCTGAAGTGACTAGTAGCAGTATATAGTGAATAGTGAAAGTGTTAGCTAGCCGAAAAAGGTCGTAACTGACATTCGCAGTTACATATAGTAAAAGTGTTAGCTAGCCGAAAAAGGTCGTAACTGACATTCGCAGTTACAGATAGTGAAAGTGTTAGCTAGCCTAAAAAAGGTCGTCACTGATATTCGCAGTTACATATAGTGAAAGTGTTAGCTAGCCTAAAAAAGGTCGTAACTGATATTCGCAGTTACATATAGTGAAAGTGTTAGCTAGCCTAAAAAGGTCGTAACTGATATTCGCAGTTACATATAGTGAAAGTGTTAGCTAGCCGTAAAAGGTCGTAACTGATATTCGCAGTTACATATAGTGAAAGTGTTAGCTAGCCTAAAAGGGTCGTAACTGATATTCGCAGTTACATATAGTGAAAGTGGTAACTGATATCCGCAGTTACACAAGTGATAAAATCAGCTAGTTTAGTTGATAATAGCTGCTAGTCAGTAGTGTTAGAAAACCAGCTACTACCAATAGATATTTGATACCACCGTACAATTTAAAGAAATCTTTTGAAATATACAGTGACCAACCAATAGTGAACAACCGTAGTTCAACAACCGTGATAAATAGTTATAAAATTTCGCGACTAATCAATCAGTCGAACCGCTGGCCACTACCTTGCAATTTGTATTTATTAATCGTGCATTTTTATTTTAACCACAGTCCACAATATTTCAGCGGTACCAACAAAGACGGCGGTGAGAGTACCCACCGGAACCTATAGGTGTAGGACGTGAGCGACTCGCGAAGTATCTTCGACAACATTTACTCCGGAGAGTTTCGCCCGTCCGGCACAATGTTTATCATTGTTTTACATAAGTAATTGAAATATTGTAATCAATATTGATTTTATTTTCATGTTTAAACTCATCAAATGACTTTATAGAAAGTACTAAGTTGCTGGAGAAACAATGTCACCTTTCAGTTGTGTTATAGTATTGTGTACTTTCAAGTAACGTATTTCTATACCTTAGCGCCACCTGCTATTAAGTGGCCAGTATACAAATACTGGTCGCGGCAGCGATGCCGTTAGTATGGCGGTTTCATTCTGTCAGGACTGAAATATTAAGCCTACAAGGCAGACATTACTTACTTAGTATTACGGTTCCGTTAACGCCCTTTGTGTGGGGACTAATAAAATGGTAAATATTATTGTCATTACACATAGCTTTCCTAGTATACACGCATTATTGGAATAAGCTTAAACTTGGCAAGCTTAAAAAAATTATGAGAAAAAAGTTGATAAATTCTTTCATATATTTTTCATAAAGGTAATTAGTGAGTAAACATTTTGTGGAAGAGAAATTTCCTACCACATCTATAATTTTTACTTAAAATACATTTTGAAGATGACCGTGGAAAACTACTGCATATAATTAACTGTTTTGTAAGTTTTTTTAAGTGATGTATTTTCTTTATTTTAATTTGTATTTTGAATAAATAAATAGAAATTTTATAATTTTTTGTTCTTTTATTCAGCGCTGGGATAGGCAACCCAAAAATACCTCAAATAAAAACCCAAAAAAAGGATCACGTTCAAATTTTCCCGCCACACGAGGCAAGTGCAGCTGGGCTAACTATAGATGGAGTTATTGGGTATATATCACATTTATTATATTTTCTACGAAGTTGTTGTTCTTCTCAGTTAGGATTAATAGTGTTCAGTGTTGCCAACGTAGGCAATTTTTCGCGAATTATACTACTCGGGATTAAAATCGGCTACGAAGTCCTGAAAGGCGACTGGTCGCCAAATAAGCTACTTGAGAGACGAACGATCGACCGTCAATTAGACTGTATCACAACAGAAATTAATGTAAACGTAAAAAACATACCTCCTACGCAAAATGTTCCTTTACAAGATGTGTGTTTAAGCCAATATTTTTGAGAGACCGAAGTATGCCTGTAAACGCCTCATTAACAATGCTTCATGGAGCAGATATTAAACTAGCTTTAAAAAAAACCGATGCACTATTTGAAAATTCATTGCTGTCACTGGATTCAATCGACTTTGGACAGAAGTTCAATAAATTACTAGCAAAAAAGACTGTTTTTGTCAACAGAGCCCAAGAAGTCAAAAAGCGATGCACAAATTTCTCGTGGTGAAACACGTCGTCGTGAAGGAGGGTCGGAGTGAAGGAATTAGTTGACAAGCTACCACTTAATGAGTCAGTGGTGGAAAAAATTGAGGAATTATCACCAAGCCACGTGTGCCTCTCAACAGACAGACCCAACGTCGATGATCTTCCCTGGAAATTGGGAAACCTAATATTGACCGGGAAACTATAATAAACCAATGGCGTTCTTTAAGTACCTTGTGCATGGAGGAAGTAATCATTTTCAGTGATGGGTACGACGAATGCAACTGCTCATGCTGATTGTAATTCTTAGAATTCGTACACATATGAATGTCCGAAATATTTGCCGAAACAATTTTCAACCAAGCAATCACATGATCAGTTTACATGCTGGGAGAAATATGTACGTTTCCAGTTCCAGCGAAGCTTTCGCTGGCACCAGCACAGCAGAGGCTACAGAAAGTTTTGACGGTGAAAGATTATTGATGATTTTGTTTAATTTGATCTTATGAATAAACAAATTGTTAAAAATTACATTTTTATTTATTAGTACAAGTAGCGAAGTTTTGAAGTTTGGGCTACTTTAGGCTACCTCAGCTTAAATTCGGCTACATTAGGCTGCTAAAGCTGTGAAAAATGGCGATATCAGATTCTAAGTTGTTAGCAACACTGATAGTGTTGCTAACAACTCTGTTCAGTACGCTCCGGGTCTTCCAACGATAGGACGTATCACTTTTACCCGCCACCGCCCGCGTTCGTGTTAATTCACACCGATAGCGTAAACTAATGTTGCCAAGTGTCCCAGTTTGCGTGGGACATCCCGATTTTCAGGGGTCTGGTGACACGTTCCGATTCACCCTTGATCAGAACTACAAATGTCCCAAATTTTTACTTACAAGCCAGCAAAATTGAATATATCTGTAAGCTGTTTTTACATTGACATTAAAATACTTTTACTTTAACAATTTCATATTTTCCCACCAAGCTCGAACTACATAGGCAACACCAAAGTTTAAAACTTTCCGCGTAATGTATCGGCATGGTAAGAGATACATATATCAATCATGTTGATTCGTTCTTTTTGTCTCACTGCCTGGTACGTAGACAGAGAAACCTATAGACAAATTGACGCCTTCTTTCGCAATTGCACACGAAAAAGATAGATTTATGCATACGTCTTGCATAGAAATGAGACAATGTGGTGTGATTGTTTGTTCCTTTCTCAGTGCCCGTTTTTCGGTTAGCAAACTGCACTTTGCTAAACAACTTCGACAGTTCGTAGCGATCTAAGGAGTTTACAAGTTGGTTTAAGTGAGAAAAAAAGTGTTTTATGAGCTGTAGATTGGTGAATCTTGTTCAGTTCAGTTCTTAGAACAATTAAAAATGTTATCTAAATATGTTTAAAAGTCATAGAGATTATTGTATAACCTAAAACTAAGTTATCGTCCTTTCTCACTCGAGACCACGCTAATCACTAGTCTATAGGTTTCTCTGTCTACGGCCTGGTGCCTATCGCCGGGGTAATTATTTTATTTTATTACTAGTAATCAGTACAGTACCTAACTTCATGCTCCTATTTGGATAAATACATTTAGTAAAATGAAAAAGTCTTGTGGGTCATGTAGAAGCGTGCTCGTCGCTCTTGGGGGTCATTGTAGAAGCGTGCTCGTTGTGACCCCTGCCAGCCCTTTTCAGGGCTGCAATTTAACACAGCTGCGCACCCATGCAAACGAGAGTTAGGGCGTCCCCCCAAGGCGACGCACACCAGCTCGTCCCCGTTGGTGTGGAATGCAGCGCGCAAAGCGGCGATGGGGACCGCCACCCGTCACGCACAGCCCGACACGGCGGAAGGTGGAGGACGAAGTGCAGAGTTGGCACGTGGAATGTTAGAGGGGGCATGAGAGATAAGACGATGAGTTGATCGAAATAATGAAAGAAGGAGAATTAGATGTCGTGTGTATGTCGGAGACCAAACGGAAAAGCAGTGGTACTGAAGAGCTCCCTGGCGGGACTTTAGCTATATGGTCAGGAGTCCCGGAAAGCAAGAACGCCTGCCAGGGAGTGGGGGTGCTGTTGTCGTCCCGGTTGGTCGATCTTATGACTGAATACAAGGTTGTGAACTCAAGACTTCTCTGGGTTCGCTTTAAACTGGGACTGACGAAGTTATTCCTTTTGGCTGTTTATACGCCGGTAGCTTCGTCGTCCAGGGCTGAGCTGGAGGAGTTTTGGGAGAATGTAAGAGAAGTTCTAGATTTGGTTAAGGGAAACGAAAGAACTGTTGTATGTGGTGATTTGAATGGATGGGTAGGTATCGCTCGACCAGGATACGAGTCGGTGCTTGGAAAGTTTGGCGATAAAAGGGTTAATGATGCTGGCAAGCTTATACTGGCTATATGCAAGGAAAAGGGTCTTCTTGTGACAAACACTATGTTTAATCACAGGAAAATCCATATGTACATTAGAGAAAGAAAGAAAGAGAGAAGTATGATTGATTTGTTCCTGGTGGAGACCGACGGAAAACATTGATGGATACACGAGTGTTCAGGGGTGCTGACCTGGGAACGGATCATTATCTAGTAATTACTAGATTTAGGGGTTTGTTCGCGGGTTGGCGCTACCGGACGGCAGTAACAGAACCACAGTCGGTCTGTCGCATCCGAAGCTGGAAGCTTCAGGAAGCGGATACTAGGGACAAATATCACACGAGGGTAGCCGAAAAGCTTGACACCATCGATGGCAGGAAAGAATGTGTGGAGAGAACATGGCAGAACCTTAGGGATGGAATGGTAAGTGCAACGGAAGAAGTATGTGGAACGACAAAAAGAGGTAGTAGTAAAAGAAGAGATGCATGGTGAAATGATGAAGTGAGAGAAGCTGTAAAAAAAAAAGAAAAAAGCATGGTTAGACTACTTGGCCTCTAGTAACGATAAGCATATGAGAGAGAAGATGAAATAAAGATATAAGCTGCAGAAAGTTCATGCGAAAACATTGATTGAGGAAGTACGTGAAAGGTGTAGAATAGAAGCGGATGAGAGGTTGTCGCACAACTTTAAGGAAAACTCCAAACTCTTCTGGAAAGAGGTTGGAAGGTCCCGGAGTGGTGCGACAGCCTTAAGAATGAACAAAGTGCTTTCGAGAACCAATGACGTCCTCTCAGAAAGATCGGACATCATGCAGCGATGGAGTGAATTTTATAGAGAAATGTATGCGTGTCATGATCTTAGTGAAGAATCCGGGGGTGAAACCGTGACTGGCACGCCAGACACGGACCTCGATGACACTGAGGTCATCAGCATGAAAGAGATTGAATGTGCGATTCGAAGTTTGAAATGTGTTAAGGCTGCGGGACTAGACAGAGTTACAGCTGAATTGGTCAAGTACGGTGGGCCGCGCGTCTGGGACAGCTTTCATCTGCTGTGCAATTTGTGCTGGCGGACGGGAGATGTCCCGGATGATTGGCGATCCGCGGTCATTGTTCCTTTATATAAAGATAAAGGTTCACATTTTGACTGCGGGTGCTATCGGCGATCTGCTTGACCAGTTTAGCAAGTAAAGTTTATTCGAAGGTTTTGACATGTAGGATGCAAGAGAAATCGGAAAGACTCTTATGGGAGGCACAATGCGGATTTAGACCTGGAAGAGGATGCACGGATCAAATGTTTTCTCTCGGCATGATCACGGAAAAGCTTCTGAGTGTTAACCAGAGGATTTTCTGTGCTTTTGTGGATCTGGAGAAAGCATTTGATAAGGTTATAAGGAAGTAAATGTTGGAACTGTTGCCGGGGTATGGTGTGGATGGTCGATTGTTAAGGGCTGTGCAGTCACTTTACTGTAAAGCCTGTGTGCGGGTAGGGCATGACCTGTCACCCATGTTTAGCGTCCAAGCGGGCGTAAAACAGGGTTGTGTCATGTCTTCCTGGCTGTTCATACTCTATCTCGACAGCTGTTTACAGAAGCTGAAAAATAGCTGTTTGGGTGTGAAATTGGGTGACATTAAAGTTAATTGTCTGCTGTATGCTGATGATGCAGTGCTTATTGCACCATCAGAAGCAGAACTGCAGGCATTAGTCACGTGTAAGAAAGAGGAATTTGAAATTAAAGGTCTCCGTTTGAATGCTAATAAAACTAAGGTTCTGGCATTTGAAAAGGACGAAGAGAGAACGAAATGTGAAATATGGGTGTAAATCAGGAATTTCTAGAACAGGTAAATGAAATTGTATACTTGGGGAGTGCTTTCAGCCGGGATAGAAGATGTGATTTAGATGTGGATAGGCGTGTCGCTGCCGGAAACAAAGTCAATGGTGCCCTGAATGCATTAGTCAAAAGGCAAGGCGTGGTGAAGAGTGAACGCCTTGCAATACATAACGCAGTGTTGGTACCGACTTTGTTATATGGCAGCGAAACCTGGGTATGCCAGAAGAAGCATAAAAGCAAGTTGAATGCAGTGGAGATGCGATCTCTTCGTAAAATGTGTGGTGTTACCATAGCCGACTGAAAGCGAAACGAAGAGATTCGCAATATGGCAGGATTGAAAGATGACCTTATCAAAAAAATTGATAGGGGCGTACTCCAATGGTTTGGGCACGTTGAGCGAATGAGTGAAGACCGAATGGTGAAGAAAATATATAGAGCGAAAGTAAATATTAAAAGGTGTCGAGGTAGACCGAGACTAACTTTCGAAGACCATGTGAGCAAATTGCTCGAAGAGGGGAGGGTCAAGAGTACTCGGATACCTAGACGTGCATGTATGAAAAAGTTAATGAACCTGAAAGAAGCGAAAGAGTTATGTAAGGATCGTGACACTTGGCGATCTGTTCTCTCTGGCTACCCCGTTAGGGATTATGCGTGAGGATAAGTAAGTAAGTAAGTATGTAAAAAGTCTTGTGGAAAAGTTCTTCCACTAGTCAATTACTTCATGTATGATATAGTAATATAACCTATTAATAAAAAGCTAATTTACTTAAACAAACGTATATATTAATTTATTTAAAAAAAATAATAAGACGAAAAAAAGACGACTAGCAAAATTTTATTAAAAGTCAACCGTCTCAAACAAAAATGATTGCAGAGACCGGCTGTGGGTATTCCCGACTCGGCCCGATCTTTCCGACATACCAAGTCCCGTCGAGTGCGTGTTGTGGCTCGTGCGTACGAGTCCGCACCGTCCAGTGTTGCCAACAATCTAGCTCCCGTTGTAAAGAACATTGTAATCCCGTCAAGTACTGTAGTCCCGACAAGTGTCAATCATTCATTTCTAGTGACCGAATCATTTTAGTACATTTCGACACGCTTACTGGTACAATCGGGTCGATCATTCAAATGGATCACATCGAGCTCCAGTGCTGTGTTGAGTCTGTGAGATCCATTGGGAACATTTTCTATTTGAGATTTGTAATAGTGCCATCTACTACATGCTATAGGTAATAAAGTCATTTTATCGAACTGAAACTTGCTGACTTTCAAGAATATCACAGGTTCACAGGATATGCTACTCAAACAGTAAGGAGAGAGAATTAAATAATAGAGTAGTTAATAGTTTTCCATATATTCAACAGTAGCGCATCATTTTGGCCGACCAACGACAAAACGGTTTCCGAGCTGTATTTAAAAGAAATACGTCAAATGAAAATTTACTCTCTCAACTTTTTAAAGATAAGAATTGTATTGCACATTTTTAAACTAAAAAAATGAATAAAATTATAATTTAATTTTTGTCATTTCCAAATTATTTTTATTTCGAAAACAAATCTAAAAAAAAAAACATAAATTTTTATTGTCCTGTTAAAAAGTCCGTCAGCCGTTAAACACAATTTTTTCCCGTTGCCAACCTCGCTGTCCCGTCAAATCTAACGGGAAACACATCAAGTTGGCAACACTGGTATTGTCACGAAGGTATGTAGATCTGATAACGATTAATCGAAGAATCGATTTCTTGTGCTAAAAGGATCGGTTTCTAATCGATATATAGTGCTGAATCGATCCAGTAAATCGATAATTAACCCTAGAAAATCGAGATCGAATCTTTTTCTGTTTTCATATGAACTATAAAATTATTTACAATTAGTTGAATGTATTTTTGTAATTACTTACAATTAGGTGAATGCCGTGTTGTGTAGGTTAAGAATATCCACCGCCCCATATCCTGCCGTGGGTGTCGTAAAAGGCGACAGAAGGAGACAGGCAGGAGATAGGCAGCAGCATCTTCCTGATAACAGCAACTGTGCGACAAAAAAAACTGCGGTTGCCAACCCGCTCGCCAAGCGTGGCAACTATGGCAATATACCCCTCATGAACAATTACACAAATAGACGGCCCCCAGTCCCCGGCGGCCCCGCTATTCCTGGCTACGGTGGCGACCATGGTAACGGCGTGGCAGGGGGTGCTAAGAATGTCCGGTGGAGATTCGGTTGCAACCTACGACGACTCGACCTGGCAACATTTAACGCACGCACCCTGAGGACTGACGAGAAGATCCTGGAGCTGGAAGAAGAGATAGACAAGTTGCGCTGGAATATTATAGGATTATCCAAGGTCCAAAGAGAGGGGGGGACCCAGTGATTCTCGAATCCGGCAACTTGTTCTATCACCGGGAGGGCGACCATCTGTCCCAAGGAGGTGTCGGATTTATCAACCACAAGTCTCTCGTCAACAACGTTGTAAAGATTGGGAGTGTGTCGACGAGGATCGCGTACCTGATACTCAGAATCACCAAACGGTATTCGCTGAAGGTCATAGAGGTTTACGCACCAACCTTGGCACATCCTGATGAGGAGGTGGAGGAAATGTATGAGGATATTTCCAAAGCCATGCATTCCTCCAAAACCCACTACACGGTGTTGATGGGAGACTTCAACGCAAAACTAGGCACAAGAGAAAACGGTGAGCTGAAGTTAGGGAAATTTGGAGTAGGGCAACGGAACCGAAGGGGCCAGCAGCCGGCCGACTTTATAGAGGGACTCTTTATGATGAACTCGTTCTTCCGGAGGCGGCCCCATAGGAAGTGGACCTGGTCGAGCCCCGACGGTTCGACAAAAAATGAGATTGACTTCATTATGACGACCAGACGCCAACTGTTCAGTGATGTCTCAGTGATCGCAAGGGTGAAAACTGGCAGCGATCACCGAATGGTTAGAGGCACACTGAACCTAAACGTTAAGTTGGAGAGGTCTCGTCTAATGAATTCAACGCTCCGTCCCCCCTCGTGCTCTAATCCAGAATCCCGAAACCTTTCAGCTCGAGTTACGTAACCGCTTTCAGTGCCTACAAGATTGCAATGCAGTGGACGATATGAATGACAAGCTCGTGGAAACTGTCCATGCGGTCGGAGCTAAGTTCGCAAGACCCGCCGCAGAAGAACACAAAAACTCTCCGATCACACTCTTAATCTCATGGCTGTTAGACGGGAGATGAGGCTGCAATCGTCAACAGATTTGACAGCATACAGGCAACTGAACAGACAGATCTCCAAATGCATGCGGCGAGACTTACGCAACTTTAATACTGCTCGTATTAAAGAAGCGATCGAGCGAAACCAGGGCTCCAAAGTCTTTGCCAGAGACCTGTCTGCCAGTAAGAGTCAACTGTCAAAGCTGAAGACAGAGTGTAGCAGCGTCATTTCCGGGACACCTGAGATTTTGAGTGAGATTGAGAGGTTCTATGGGCAGCTGTATACATCACCGTTGGAGCAGTGTCAGCAAGTGTGACTAACGATCCAAGAGCAAGTCTTATTCGACACTACTCCAATGATAGCCCGGACGTCAGTCTAAGCGATATTAGTGTGGCTCTCTAGCACCTTAAAAACGGCAGGGCCCCAGGCGAGGATGGAATTGAAAGCGGGTGAAACACTGGTACTTGAAGTCCTTCAGAAGCTCTTCAATCCCGTCCTCCATGGTGGCACTACTCCAGAGGCGTGGAGCAGAAGTGCGGTGGTCTTGTTCTTTAAGAAAGGCGACAACGCTCTCTTGAAGAACTACAGACCGATTTCCCTTCTGAGCCGCGCCTACGTGCTGTTTTCGAGAGTCATTACGAATCGTCTCGCACGCAGACTCGACGACTTCCAGCCTCCCGAACAAGCCGGTTTCCGAAAAGGCTTCAGTACTGTAATGACGATCTTTTCATTAAATAAAGTAACATCGTCCGATGCAAGGATTTTATTAAGGTGTGAGGTATTAAAACCGTTAGATAATGTATGAACATGTGCTTTTTATATTGTATGATGCCGTTTTTAAAAAGTTTTTTCAAGTACATGAGTTGGGAGTTCATAAGATTTATTACTACTTTCAAAATTATATTATTCAGAAAGTTTGGAAACTGCAAAGATGTTTGGACGAAAAATTATTCGTTCATTTGATCGGTCCTAAACAATAATTACGTGGCTCAGGACCTTCATTTACTGTTATTTATTATAGTGAAAAATCGAAATCTACGACACTGGCTGCTTTTAATTTCATTATCATCATCTTCATCATTACAGCCCTTCACAAGTCCACTGCTAAACATAGGCCTCCCCCAAAGTATGCCACAAAGCACGGCAGTGGCGAAGCTAGGGCTCCAAACTAGGGCAAGCCCAAGATATGGTTTTGTTGTTTTTAGCAGTTTTATAAAAATACACCAATCTTGATCTGTCTCCACTCTTCAGTTTCATATTCAGTGCTGTCAAGGACGTGTTTAACAAAGCATACAGAAGGCATACTACCGCTAGATAGGTTGTATGACATATGCAATTGCATACCTTCGGTGACTTTGAAAAGAGCCGTTTGGGTTTGCTTGAGCGAAAGAAAAAGATATTTACATACAATACAATACATGAACAAAAGAAAAACATGAACAAAGTACAAACAAAATATATACAAAATTAAAAAAGGGATGCCTGGGAGATGTGAAAGATCGAAATTATTTTGTTTAAACAGATAACGACAGGAATTAGATATGTTATAATGAGAAGATAAAGCTTTGCAAATTTTTTACCATAAAATAATGACTATTTTTATATAATTATTCATTTTCAATTTTAATAAACCATACAAAATGATATTTTTAACTCTTAAGGTAATATAAATATTAAATTATTAAATTAGCCGACAGCGTGTTTGTGCCACCTAGCATAATCTTTACGTACCACCATGAGAATCAATCAATTTTCGTTCGATAAAATGACTTCACCTATAAAATTAAGTAGATGGCACTATTAAAATTTTATATACTGAACTGAGAAGATAAAGCTTTAAGGACTAAAGTAAATATTCTTTAAAAACCTCAATACATCTATTCATTTAATTTATTACATTAAAATTTGGGCTTCACATTAAAAAAAGGATTGTAACAATTATTTTATACCTAGGTATCTCATATTTTATGCTGAAGTTAAATGATAATATGATATTTTTAACTCATATGGTAATATAAGTATTGAGTTATTAAACCTTTAAATACGCCTAGAATAATTAAACTTTAATACTAAAGAGTCCTGTACCTATTAAAATATGAAGAAATGTTTACTGAATTAAAATTTCATTTTTAAAGATTTTACCTTTTCCTCGCCGATTATCACTTTAACACACTTATATTCATCACAAGGAACACTATTATCCTCCCATTTTCACTAAAAATCTTTGAAAGAGCATAAATTTTTACAGACACAATAAAATCAAACATAAACATTGAAATGTGAAGTGAACTTGCAAACGTATTACCGTTATACCGTACCCCTCGCTAACGTATTCCCAAACAACTTCAGGGCAAAGCACGGCTTTTGGTTTCATAGTAATTGCTATATAAACATTTCGTAGTTATATTTCATTATAGAATATTTTGCCACTGGTTAGACAGGGAGCGATCGTCTTCTCGAAAGACCGGTAAAAAGCCAACGCGTGCGAGAGAGACGACAAAATCAACTCCTTGCCTTAATAAATTTTGACAGTCCAGTTTATTTTGAATTGAAAGCAAACTTCCAAGTGTAGACGTTACATATTATATGCTACGAGGTCAGGAGCGCGCAGGAAATTTGAAATAGTTTGAAACAGTTTACGAGTTATTTTATTAGTTAATATTATTGATTAAGCATTTTTATAGAGCAAGCCCGGCTTCTGGGCTTCTATGGAAGCTTCGCCACTGAAGCACGGTCCTGAGCCACCTGCATCCATCAACTTCCTGCATGTCTTACCAGGTCGTCACTCCATCTAGTGGGGGGTCGCCCTACACTTCGCCTACCGGTACGAGGCTGCCAGAGAACCGAACCGAAATCGAGAACCTTTTTTCCACAATGGTTGTCGGTTCTTCGAGCTATATTGCCGGCCTATTGCCACTTCAGCTTACTAATCCGTTGGGCTATGTAGATCACTTTGGTTTTACAGCGGATATGCTCATTTCTGAGTCTATCACGCAAAGAAACTCCGAGCATAGCCCTCTCCATAACCCGCTGAGCGACCTTGAGCGTCCTCATATGGCCAAGGAAGGACCACGTTTCAGATCCGTAAGTCATCACTGGCAACACGCACTGGTTGTAAAATCTAGTTTTCAGAGTTTGAGGTACACCTGACGAGAAAATGTGTCGCAATTTCTCGAAAGCTGCCCAGTCGAGTTGAATCCGCCGATTGACCTCACGGTCGAAGTTTGACTTACCTAGTCAGACTATTTATCCAAGGTAAACGTACTCGTCAACAACTTCGAGCAAAGTGCTCTCAACAACTACCGGCATAGGTGTGACATGGACATTAAACATGATCTTTGTTTTGTCCATGCTCATCTTAAGACCTATCCGTTGGGAGACACCATTGAGGTCATTGAGCATAGTTCTTAGGTCCTCCAGCAATTCTGCCACAAGGACTATATCGTCGACAAATCAAAGGTGAGTGATGTACTCGCCATTGATGTTAATACCGTATCCTTTCCAGTCTAGTAGCTTGAAACGTGCAGCGGTGAAAAGTTTCGGAGATATAACGTCACCCTGTCTTACACCTCTCTTCAGTTAGATAGGTTTCAAACTCTAGTTCTGTACTCGGATAGCCATCGTAGCCCTACTGTACAAACACTTCAGTACTTCGATATACCGACAGTCAACTTGGCACCGCTGTAGGGTCTGCAGCACCGCTCAAATTTCGACGGAATCAAATGCTTTTTCATAGTCCACATACGCCAGGCAAAGTGGCAGATGTACTCTTCGGACTTCTGTACAATTTGCCGAAGGGTATGTATGTGGTTTTTTTTTATAGAAGAGGGAGCAAACGAACATGCGGCTCACCTGATGTTAAGTGACTACCGCCGCCCATGATCAACCGCAACATCAGCGGAATTGCAGGTGCGTTGCCGGCCCTTTAGAAAGGAGTAAGCTCTTTTCTTTAAGGTCCCGTCGTATCAGTCCGGAAAAATAGCCGGTGGTAAACTATTCCACAGAGAGGTCATACGCGGAAGAAAACTCCTTCTGAAACGTACAGTGGTGGACCGCCAAACATCCAGATGGTGTGGATGGTATCGGGATGTTTGCCGCGTAGTGCGTTCAACGTTCAATTCAAAGTTCAACGTTCAGAAACAAATTTGGCGGCTGGGATTAATCCGAACAATTCCTCAGACCATTCCCCGTGGTATATGCGAAAGAAAATGCAAAGAGATGCAACATCTCTTCGTAACGCCAGTGAATCGTCGACTAAGATTTGAACCGCTCTGAGCTAGATGTGGTCAAGTGGAAGGAGCTGGCACAGGGGAGCCCCAGCCCAGAGATGGGAACAGTATTTCATACTCCGAACCTGCGCTTTGTAAAGTTTCAGGCGGTGTGCCGGCATGTAATACTGTCCCACTCTGCTAAGCACGCCAAGCTTTTTTGAGGCCAATTTGGACTTCTCTTCTAAGTGACCACGAAACTGCACGTCACTCGATATGTCGGAGCCGAGGATTCCGATACTGGCTGAAGCAACAAGGGGAGTGCCTTGAAACTGAGGAGATACGACAAAGGAGTTATTTTTAGCGGTTAACGCGCAAATGTGTGTCTTCTGAGGGTTAAACTGGACTAAATTTAGTCGCCCCCAATCCGAGACTTTGTTCAGCAAAGACTCGACTTCAGACAAAAGTTGGTCCCGATACTCGGAGACGTTTTCCCGAGAAATATTGGCACGGCCAGTGTGCAGAGCATCACCAGTGCTGTCTGCATAGCAATGAATGTTACGGGCTTGGTAAATATCATTGATATGCAGAAGAAATAGCGTTGGCGATAGAACGCAGCCTTCTGGAACATCAGCATTAATAGGCTTGTAATCGTAGCTTGCACCGTCTACAACGACCTTGATGCTCCGATCAGCAAGAAAGCTGGTGGTCCAATGGTCTATGGTACTAAAGTCTTTTCGAAAACAAGCTTGCTCGGGAGGCTGGAAGTCGTCGAGTCTGCGCGCGAGACGATTCGTAATGACTCTCGAAAACAGCACGTAGACGCGGCTCAGAAGGGATATCGGTCTGTAGTTCTTCAAAAGGGCGATTTCACCTTTCTTGAAGAACAAGACCACCGCACTTCTGCTCCACGCCTCGGAAGTAGTGCCTCCATGGAAGACGGAATTAAAGAGCTTTAGTACCGATTTTCCCGCTTTCAGAAGCTTCGCTGTAATTCCATTCTTGTCCGGCGAATTGCTGTTTTTAAGATGCTGAAGAGCCTTTCTAATCTCGCTCAGACTAACGTCCGGAATATCATTGGAATAGTGTTGGATAAGACTTGCTCTTGGATCGTTACTCACACTTGCGTTTGGCTCCAACGATGATGTGTATAGCTGCCCGTAGAACCTCTCAAACTCCCTCAGAATCTCAGGTGTCCCAGAAACGATGCTGCCACACTCAGTCTTCTGCTTTGACAGTTGGCTCTTTCTGGCAGACAGATATCTGGCAAAGACTTTGGAGCTCTGGTGCCGCTCAATCGCTTCTTCAATGCGAGCAGTATTGAATTTGCGTAAGTCCTGCCGCATGCATTTGGAGATCTGTTTGTTCAGTTGCCTGTATGCTATTAAATCTGCTGACGACTGCAGCTTCATCACCCGTCTAACATCTATAACATTATGAGTATGATCGGAGAGTTTTTGTGTTCTTCTGCGGCAGGTCTTGCAGAACTTAGCTCCGACCGCATGGATAGTTTCCACGAGCTTGTCATTCATATCGTCCACTGCATTGCAATCTTCTAGGCACTGAAAGCGGTTACGTAACTCGAGCTGAAAGGTTTCGGGATTCTGGATTAGAGCACGAGGGGGGACGGAGCGTTGACTTCATTAGACGAGACCTCTCCAACTTAATGTTTAAGTTCAGTGTGCCTCTAACCATTCGGCGATCGCTGCCAGTTGTCACCCTCGCGATCACTGAGACATACTGCAACAGTTTGCGTCTGGTCGTCATAATGATGTCAATCTCATTTTTTGTCGAACCGTCAGGGCTCAACCAGGTCCACTTCCAGTGGGGCCGCTTCTGGAAGAAAAGGTTCATCATAAAGAGCCCCTCTTTCTCCATAAAGTCGGCCAGCTGCTGACCCCTAGGGTTCCGTTGCTCTACTCCAAATTTCCCTAACTTAAGCTCATCGCTTTCCTAGTTTTGCGTTGAAGTCTCCCATCAACACCGTATAGTGGGTTTTGGAGAAATGTATGGCTCTAGAAATATCCTCATACATTTCCTCCACCTCCTCATCGAGATGTGCCAAGGTTAGTGCATAAATTTGTTTGACCTTCAGCGAATACCGTTTGGTGATTCTGAGTATCAGATTACGCGACCCTCGTCGAGACATTCCCAATCTTTATAACGTTGTTGACGAGAGACTTGTGGACGATAAATCCGACACCTCCTTGGGACAGATGGTCGCCCTCCCGGTGATAGAAGAAGAGCCGTACTCGAGGATTACCGTGTCCTCCCCCTCTCTTCAGACCTCGGATAATCTTTTATCCTTTCTTATATCTATCTCTTAATTTAATGAAAAAATATTATTATTTAATAAAAAATATTTCTATCTTTTAATTTAATAAAATATATATTACAAAATATTAATGACAGACTATATAAATACTACTGCTATCTTTTTGACATGTTAAAAGCTTTTGGCTTTGTATCACACGACCAGCTTTTGTTCAAACTAGATTAAAACGCAATTAGAGGCTCAGCATATTACTGGATGTAGTTATACATAGAAAACAGGCATCAATATGTTGAGGTGCAAAAACTTGACTGTAAACATGTAAGTCAAAGTTATAGATCCAAATTTAGAAAATACGCGTTTGGCGTACTTCAGGGTAGTGTACTAGTTCCACTCTAATTTTTGATATATTTAAATGACTTATGTACCTGTGATTATTAAATATAGAAGCACTTTATTCGCAGATGACGTCTCAGTAATAGTCACAACAAATAAAAATATGTCACTGACGAAACATATTTTTGACATTAATGAAACAATCTCTAATGTAACTAGATGGTTAAGTAGTAACAATTTAACAATAAACTTAAGTAAAACTCAAATTATAAATTTCAATAATATAAATAGGAATGTAATAAATATTAATTATAATGGACAAACTCTCTTTAGTGCTACAAACGTGACATTCCTAGGTATGATTATTGACAAAGAATTAAAGTGGAAAGAACAAGTTTGTAAAAATGTAATAAAGTAAACAGGTTCACATATGCGCTTTACAGACTAACAAAAGTGGCAACAAAGAAACTGCAATTATGACATATTTTGCATATATTGAGTCAGTTATCCGATACGGGATTATAATTTGGGGTAACTCATTACGTATCAAGTAAACATTTTTTTTTTACGAAATCGTTAAGAAATCACAAAGGGTGTCTTCGCGTTACATTTAATCTTTGTTTTATTAAAATCGATTAATTGTATCAAATATATGATATTTTCAAAAAATAGGTTTGAATTAGTTCAACGGCGCCATAAAATCTCAGAAATAGTAATAAAATTATTTGTGTGCAAAATTACGTTCAATAATAATATATTTAAACTTAAAACACACTAAACAAAAAAAGAATATGTTTTCCTTAAACTAAAAAAAATATGTTTTCTGACTAAAAAGCGTAGTAGATGGTAATGCCATGGCGTGATCAACTCACAAACGTTACCACCGCAAACGACAGTGACGGAGGTCCCTTTCAGCATGATCGCAAACCAGACAACAAATGAATCGCTCGCCGCAACGAGTGAATGCTCGAAGTTTGCAGCTTGGATTGCGCGAGGCACGTACACACAACCGCGCCTATGGAGCGCGCTCCTGCTGCGCGCGATTGGATCCCGTTGGATCGTCCGGTGTGGACCCGGTTAATGGTTAAGTTAAAAATATCAAATTCGAAAATATCTTTCCAACTTCGAGAACTTTAGTGGGTTTAATTTAGCTTCACACAAGTTAAACATAAAATGCATGTTATTGTCACCCCCAAAACGAAGTGATTATTTTATGCTCTTTGGTTTTCTCACAAAGAATAACAAATTAGATTATTTTCATAACAACTGCTGATTAGTCGAAATAACTCATACAGCAATGTAAACTTTATTATGTTTTTTTTTAAATTTATTAATCGTAAAATCATTGTGATGTATAGCTAGAATATCAATCACATCAAGGATTTAAGCTGTACAATTTTTTACCCGTGTAGTGGCGGTGTAAGAGCACGGTGTAAGAGCATAGTGGATGCTCTTACACCGCCACTGATGCCACAACATCCCATGTGTGTCATAGGCGACAGAGGGAAACAATCAGCAGATGGGAAGCAGCGTCATCCCAATAACGACTAAAATTAAAAACTGCGGCTGCGAACTCGCTTGCCAAGCGTGGCAACACTGGCTAATATGACGCATGTTCATCTTCATATTTCTGAGAGGGTTTGTTTTTTGCATGGCAACATTCATCGCATTACTAATAATCAATTTTCCACTAAGGTTGCAGATTTTTTTTAAATCGTCCAGTTCATTTTATAAGAAACTTCCCCCTGTGAGGAAATATATGGAGGAGGCCTATGTTTAGCAGTACACTTTTATAGGCTGTAATGGAAATTTAGTTTGTTTCGCTGCTTCTTCGCTTGGCTCCGAATCTTTACAACGATAACTACTTAAATTAGTTTTTCCTTAAAAGAATGTGCTAGACACAGATATTAACATCGGTTATGATGTAGATGAGGAGGTGTTTTATCCCACGAATTCGTTAAAAAAGTAACACCTACAACTTTGCAATTAAAGTTAACAAACCGACTTGCAAGACTGGATCCGAAGTGTGGACTCAGAGACGGTCGCGTTACTCTAAAGTTTGGAAGGGCTCAGAGTTTTATCATAGTATAAATAAAGAGGCCAAGTAGGTTATCTCTGGCCCAATCCGCGATATAATTGCCTACTGTCTCAGGGTTGTCACTGTCACCAAATCATTAGTTTAAAGCCCGGCCCTTGCCAAAGATAATACATCTCTGTATAACTAATTCAGTGATCATTAGTCGCTAAAGTTCAACAATGGTTTTTCTAACAAATACAGAAATGTATTAAGATTCAGAGCAGTATTATTTATAAAAAAAGGGATAAAATAAACCGGCGGGGCGGTGTGGGCGCGACTGTCCACGCTTCGTCGGTTTCGGTTGTCGCCCAAACTGCTAACAAATATTTATAGACTAAGAGCTCGTGTTTAAATTATTTACTTAGTATATACTAGTTACTTTTTATTTTTAATAGGCATAATATACTATTTGTTCATATAAAGGACCATATTAATTTTTATTTTTAATGAATACAAGCATATATATATTGAATCACACATTTATTTAAAATTACAAATTAGCTACAGAAAAATACTTTCTTCGGTTTCGACTATTACGAAACGCCTTGTTATTAAACTTTTATGTGTAATATATCCGCATCCTTATAAATAACTTTTGCAAATATAATTTCGGAAAGCATGGGCAGGGCGATGAAAAATGTAAATCTTTTATTTGTTCATAAACAGACATACCAATTTTGCAGTTTATGTGATCATTTTTAAATACTTTTTGGAATATCTGCTCCATCCTCTTAATATTTTCTACAAAGTCGTCGGGTGGAACCACTAACAAAATTTGGTCTCTAGAATAATTTTTGTATTGAAGGTACCTAGATTCTGCACTTAAATTGCAAACTTGCTGATAAGCGTTTAAATACGATTTAAGTTGTTCGCAATCCTCGTGACGCTCCGTCTTTATCGCATTAGGTACTTTATGAAGCAAAAATGATCTTCTATCCTTCATCATAAGCCCGTAAGTCTACTGCAAGACATGGACCTCTCCCACTTCAGGAATTATTTGATTTTCACGGTTTGCAGACAAATTGACGATCGCAATACATCTCGCATCTTTGACGTTGTTGGCCAGTGTGGGTACTATTAGCCAGTCTGGGTATTTTTTGGTGGTGTGGCTTTGACGTAACCGATTTGTTAATAGCGGCAAATAAGTGGAGAGTGATGCTTTCATTTACGCCGCTACTAAACAGCAAACGAACTGTCGTTAACCCATTTTTAGTTTTTTTTTTTTTATATTATGTTAGTGCATATCAACGTTACTTAGTTTCATTTAAATATAATATTGAACGGACTCTACATCCGATGTGTTGAAATCTTCCATGCACTTAATCGGTTTAATGATGAAATTACTTCGTATACTAAAATTATCAATAAGTACTACTATTATTGTTTGAGTTGAAACAGGGATGTAGTTTATAAAATATAATCAATAGTTTTTGCGTCAGTAGCCTAAGGGTGCGAACCGCGAACTCAAAAGGTCGTGGGTTCGAATCCACCTTTCAACTACTGTGGTAAGCCACTCGTAACAAAAGCGTTTTAAGCTATACCAGGAGTGGTTAAAGCGAATATTGGTTGAAGCTGATAGCATTTCTAATATTTTTTTTACTTAAAAATTGTCCAAAGAAATAAAACTTCAAAAAAATTTGAAATTCTGTGCAAACGAAGTCGCAGGCACAGCTAGTTTACAATATGATAACGCTAGCGTATAGTTTGCCCAATTCGTTACTTGGTTTGTTTGTGGGTCCGTTCGTTAGTTTGTCTGATTGACTGACGAACGGAATGTTTTTATCCCAATAAGTGTATCTTTAGCTCTTCTTCGTGGCAATTCAAAGTTAAAATAAATTATCATCACATATATCATAACAAAAGTAGATACATACTGATTCCACGCGAACGAATTCGCGGGCACAGTACCTAAGTTCAATATAAAACGCCAACGTCATATTAAGGATCTTATATTTTGTTAGTTTTGGCAAGGTTCAAATTTAGATGTTTCGCTTACTTTGTTAATTTACATGGTACAGACTTATATGTTGTATGGATAATTGTATTATAAACACTACCATCGCCATAATCAATTTAGTTAGTCGCAGATGTAGTTTGTTTAATTTTAAATTATTTTAACATTTACCGACAGGTGTCACTGTTCACTTTTAATAAACTGTCCTTTTTTTACATGGTAGAGCCATGATGCACCCTTGCAGCTGTGTAATGGTTATAGCACGAATAAGTCGACTTGACAGTCGAAAAGACCACGCTCTCACAGAATACCGGAGTAAATAGCAGCGTAAGGCTGCTGTATTTCGTATAGTAAAATCCATAAAATTTGTTGTATTTGAACAGGGAAGATAGGCGAGATCTGCCCTCTTCCGATCTCGTTCTGCAGCTTCCCTCTGGATCATTACGGATTCGAAGAAATTGACTGAGGTCCTCCCCGCCGAATTTCAGCTCAACAAAGCTAAAGATCGGGAAAGTTCAACACCCCCCTCCCGTTGCAGTTGTTCACGGGCGGCAGTAATTACTATCAGGTGACCCGTGTACTCGCTTTCCCTCTCTCTAATAAAAAAAAAACGTAACAGTAACATTGCCTATGGTGCAGTTGGTTTTGCATACATCTATTTTGGTGACCTCTTGTATTTACTTCTAAGTGTTTAGTGTTCCAACGCTCTGTCTGGCAACGTTAAGTCGTTCGTGGGAAATATTACTTTATTTAAATAGTTTGAGGATGTGTCTATAACTTGTAACATAATAAGCCGTTGGATATTACAGACCAGTGACGGGATCAGCGTCAAAGTTGCGAGACATTCGGTGTTAAAATTACTACTATTCTTTTTTATTTGCTCATATTAATCTGGTGCTGGAATTGCCAATCCCTCTAACAACATAACGGGAGCAAGCCATCATCAGCTGTGGACCTTCACGAGCTGATAAAGGGTCGCCAATTTTTTTTCTCTCACTTTGAGCGCTTGCAAGGTATTAAATAAAAATACAGGTTAAGATTGAAAGTTTATTTAAAAATACTCGACATAAAGGTTACTTCACTATGCATAATCATAAAACTTAAATACTTTACAATTATTATATTATGTTTATGCACTATGTATGTATGAAATATTAATAAAGGGTCCGCCATCTAACTTTTTTTTTCAACTAGTGCTTATTTCGTGAATGACAACACTTAGCTCATGTCTAATTTGACAGATAATTAGTTTTATCCTTCCGCTGAACGAATATGGTTGTGTATACGCTTGAACAACGCTGGGAAATATTGCGACATTACTTTGAAAATCATGGTAATGTTGCAGAATGTGTGCGAAAATTGCGTACGGATTTTGGAAGAAATGAAGCACCGTCAGCTCCGTATGTTCGTTACCTTGTGAAAAAAGTGAAAGAAACCGGCATCCTCATCGATAAACCAACGCGTGAAAAGCCAAAAACAGTGCGTACACCCGAGAATATTGCTGCTGTGGCCGAAAGTGTGCGTGAAACGCCATCAACATCAATTCACCGTCGTTCTCATCAATTGGACATTTCGGAGACATCATTGAGACGAATTTTGCGTAAAGACCTTGGTATGACGCCGTAAAAAATCCAATTGGTTCAGGAGTTGAAGCCAACTGACCATCCAATGCGTTTTCGCTTCGCTAAGTGGGCCTGCGATCGACTTGCAGAAGATGCGGATTTCGCCAAAAAAATCATCTTTTCAGATGAAGCTCATTTCGAACTTGGCGGGTATGTAAATAAGCAGAATTGTCGCATTTGGGACACAGAAAACCCGCACGCATTCACCGAAAAGCCGGTGCACCCAAAACGAGTCACTGTTTGGTGCGGATTTTGGTCCAGAGGCATAATTGGGCCATTTTTCTTCGAAAATGAGCAAGGTGTGGCCGTTACAGTCAATGGCGATCGTTGTCGGGCCATGTTGAACGATTTTTTGTTCACAGAAATTGAAGAGGAGGATATTGGCAACATTTGGTTTCAACAGGACGGCGCAACGTGCTACACAGCCGACGCTACACTTGATGTTTTGCGCCGTTTTTGAAAATCGCATTATCAGCCGCAGAGCCGATGTCGTTTGGCCACCTCGGAGCTGCGATTTGACACCGTTGGACTATTATTTGTGGGGTGCTGTCAAAGATAAGCGTTACGCCGACAAGCCAGAGACAATTGACGCTTTAAAGGACAATATTCGTGAAGCCATTGGTGAAATACAGTTGCACACAATCGATAATGTACTCAAAAATTGGACCGATCGTGTAGGCTACTGCATGGCCAGCCGAGGCAGCCATTTGAATGAAATTATTTTCCATCATTAACCGGAAGGATTGTACTTACAAATAAAAAAAGAAATTTGAAAAAAATATTTAGTTTTTTTAATAGCATTTTAAAAAAAAAAGTTATTTGGCGGACCCGCTACTACTAAATCATTATGATATATTACAATAACACCTTGAAAGCATCAATGAAACTTATTTTTTGTTAAAGATCTAAATAACGGAAACAAGTTTTTCTTGTAATTAATACAACACAAATAAGAAGAAAAACACAAAAAACGTATTTTACACATTATTTTAAGAATTACAAGGTTTTACATTTACATTGTATTTACATGTTAAATATTTTAGGTAAATATTAAGCAAAATATACATAATATTTGAAAGGTAGAATAATGAAACATTGTGTTTACAGCTAAAACTATAATAAGTGAAATGTAATCAAATATTAGCGCCTGTTGGATCTTAAAATGGAACATTTAAACTAATTGTCGGCAACCCACTCCGGCCGATGGTGCTACTCATTTTGTACATAATTATAATGTGCACTACAGCATCAAGGTAGCTGTCGGCGACAAGACTCCATCTGCGCTCCTGGGCGCACATAGTTGTAGGGAAAACTAACCAATGACGAACTGTGTTTTGTGAATAATTTATAACACTATTATACTATAATATTATTTCCTAATTAGTGTAGTACGGAAAATTAGCGTATATTAACTCGTATTAGGACATAGTATATTAGCTTTTGATAACTTATAAGGGAGTTTTTAAGCAAAATTTTGTATATAAATACTTACGAAAAATGTAAATTTTTGTTTATCACTTGGAAACTAGTGTCAAATTAAAGGTTTAAATGTAATACACTACAAAAAGAACCAAGTAGATCGTACATCCATCTTAAAAGATATAAGATAAAACGTATAGAGATTTATAGCTTATATTATTGTTTTATAATAAATAAAAATGTAAAAATTATAATAAATAAATGCTCCAAAGATTTCGGCTTAAAGTAAAAATGACATGCGAAGGAAAGCAAAACCGAGTAAGCGTCCGTACGGTAACGCCGGCCAGTATAAAAGTCGACCCGA
>CAJQZP010001666.1:0-141672 GCA_907164705.1 Parnassius apollo | reverse complement strand
AAGCAAAATTTAGGGCGGATCATTACTAGATGGAGTGAGGGCCTGAAAGCTGATGGATGCAAGTGGCTTAGGAGCATTGGGGAAGATCTATGTTCAGTAGTGAACTTGTAATGGGCTGTAGCGATGATGATATATCGTTGAACTTAAAATAGGAGGTCACTAATTTAAATATCGCACATCGCTTTAAAACTCGCGATATTATTCATACCATCTGGCTAATTGGCGATTCACTAATGTGTCATTTACTAGGGGTTTTTCTTCCTCGCACAACTTATTTGTGTAATTGACTACCATCAGCGGATTTTCCAAACCGATACGACTTAAGGACCTTTAAGGAAAGAATCTACTCTTTTTAAAAGACCGGCAACCTATCTGCAATTTCCCTGGTATTCTAGTTGTTCATGGGCGACGGTAGTCACTTACCATCAGGTGAGCCGCATGATCGTTTGCCCCTTATAGTAAACTGTAGATGTGTTCATAATAATGTTTATTTATTTATGTATTACACGTTCAGAAATAAATTTTTTCTTCAAATTATGCTTAAGTTTCGATGTAAAATTGGAGTCATCATTCATAAGCGTGTAATTCACAGAATGCTTATGAAACGGCAGCTTGTAAAATGTTCTAAGCGGTAAAGTTTGTATTCATAATACACAGTTGTAAATTAAAATTTTATTAATTATTTGTTATTCAAAATTCCTAACTTTTCATTAAGTAAAAGTCAATAAAATATGTTAACTCTTAGTTGAAATTCCACGCCATGGCTTCAATAAGTCCTTATTGCGTTAGGACCCTGTGAGAAGTAGCGGCAAGAAACTCCATGTCAACGTTTAGCAGTTCCAACGACTATTTAAACAGTTTCAATTTAACCTTATAAAATGTATTCATAATCAAATAAGTCTCAGGAAGCTCATTTTGTCCACGTATTTCTATCTTTTAAATAGTCACATAATTTATATTATCAATTTTTCATAAGAATGCTTATATGTGCTCTAGGTTGTGCTAAGGCACGTCAGTAATATCACAAAAAATATAGCAGCAATATGCAATATAGCAATGTGCATCCATATGGCTCCACCACATAAAAGAACTTACAGTAACTAATATGGAATAGCTCAAGGCTGTTTTACTAGCTGCTTTCCGGGTTTCAATCCTGGAGCGGAATAAAAACTGAAATTGAGTTTTTCTGCCAAGAAATTCTTCAGCTTGTAGTATCGAAGTTAAAGGTGTTTCACTCCTGTGCGTCGCACATAAGCACATGAAGTCCATGGTTTTGCAACAGATTTTTTTCGGTCGTGTTGAATTGCGTTACGTTATAATAGAGAGTGTAACTTGGCTCACGTATATACTCAGCCACTAAATCGGGTTGGAAGATATTAATATTAGCTGTCTTACCTTTCAAGCCAAACACAAAAGTAGGTGAAATGCTGTTCGGCAACAGGTGGGCCACGTGCTAGTTTGCTTTCTCTACTGTGGTTTATACATTCAAATGAAACCGTGCATGAAATATTTGCAGTTGTGTTGTTATTCAAGTTCCCAGTGTGAATTTAATGTAACAATTGTATTATACTAATTACTACTGTATCTTTTATTGTTTGTATTATTACTAATTACATTTTTGATGCATGCCATCTTATTTCTCAGACGTAACTTAGCACCTGTAGGCTACAGTTGGTTGCAGGTGTCCATGGTCTACAGTAGCCACTTATATAAGTTCAGGTAGACCGCAAGTTAGTCTTCTCAATTTAATATTATAATATTTCATATAAAACATTATGTGTACAGTGTGAATTTCGCTTCGTTGTTTACGCTACTAAATCGCCAGTAATAAAAAAGGCGTTTAAATAAGAAAGATTAAAGAGATTTTATTTCCATTGAATCGGTGAAGAAATAAACTCGAGTTTTAGGATTGTTTCTCACTTTCACTTACTCATAAAATATATAACGCGTGTAAAAAAATGTATTCGTAGTTCGCCAATTCGAAAAAACTTCGATTGAAGAAACTTCAATTGAATTTTTATTAGATTGAATGAAAAGGATAAATAAAAGGTCGATAGAATTTAAGTTTCTTAAAAAACATTTTTGAAGCAATAAGATCTAAAAACACTAAACTACGATCTGCGAAACTAAGCGGTCATTGGTTGGAAACTACCATTTAGTTACAGCTTATTTTATGTAATAACAGCTTAATACTGCTGTGTTTCGTATGGAAAGTGTAGAGATCCGGAGACCCTTTTTTACTGGAAACGAGGCACTCCATCTCCATTCTGCAGGGGTGAAAATGCATCTGCATTTTTATTCTTAATCTAGGATATATATGTATATATATATATATATATATATATATATATATATATATATATATATATATATATATATATATATCTGTTGCTTATAGACGACTACACTTATCCTCGGTTATGAGTGACATATGCATATGCATTGTCACCACTAAGAACCAAAATAGAATGCCTCTAATAAACACAATATCCAAATGTGAATGTTAAATAAAACATTATGGTACGGTTATTATTCATAAAGATCTCATATTTCTGGACTATATCAACATGCTAGTATATACGTAACCTAATGCATATTATTTACTTAAATTTTTCAATAACATTTCCGTTTTATTGATGTGTGAATAAGTGCAACCGTTACTCATCTTTCGCAGTCCTAAGAAAATACTTTCCTTAATTTGGCTATTACTTTTTGCGCAAGTATTTTAAATTATGCATGATTTTATTTTTTATTAGCGTGTAAGGTAAATCTTTTATCTAGTAATATAAATAAAATTGCAGTATCGCTCTGTAATTTTATTTATAGGATGGGGTGACAAACGAGCACACAGTCCACCTGATGGTAAGTGGTTGCTGTGGCCCATAGACATCTACATCTATCCTCGATTACGAATCAAAATACAGACCCATTCGTGCTTCAAATATACTACTAATATAATTGCAGCTTGGCTCTACTACGTAGAAACAATTAGTTTGTAATATCGAAATAATTAGCTTTATAAAACTTAGAAGGTAAAATTTGTGCGAAAATTTTGTTGCGACAAAACTTCACAAACAGGTAGAAAGTAACGCTAGGTGCGATCTAGGTTATTTATTATCCGAAAGACAATCAGGGCTTTTTTGTATTATCGAAAACTGCTAAAATAAATGTTTTCTGTTGAAAAAAAATTCGAACTGGTTTGCAATTTTACACGGAAGTTTAGTTGCTACAGCCATTGAATACCTTTTAAAAGCAAAATTGGTCAAGCGTGTAATTTATACAAATACTCAAAAGTTGTTTAGGTTACTGCAGTTG
Organism: Parnassius apollo; assembly: GCA_907164705.1. NCBI lineage: Eukaryota > Metazoa > Arthropoda > Insecta > Lepidoptera > Papilionidae > Parnassius > Parnassius apollo. The sequence goes on along the minus strand of CAJQZP010001666.1, from coordinate 138,357 downwards.
TTTTCCATCAAATAAACGATAGAATTCCACCAAGATACAACTATTTGCAAATTATTATTGCAAAAATAAGCTATTATGCTGTAGTAGTTTCTATATTCCACTAGACTGGAGAATCCTTTTGAGGCAGTGCATTACTGTGCCAATTGCAAACAAGCTTTGTTTGACTTCTGTGTTTGAAACAGACGCAGTTTGATGTTGAAAATACAAATTATGTTTATATGGTAGTTTGAATATCAGTTCTGAAAAACTAAACTTAAGTTTGTTTTGATCATTCGTTTGACTACACTGATTTGGCTTTTTTATCACTAAAGACGTAGTGTTGAAACATTAATGAGGTTAGTTACGATACGGATGGTTTGGCAAGGGAAAAACCGTGCTCGCACACAAAAATCATCATTCATCAAAATATTTCCAGGCCCATCACAACTCCAATGCTAAATATAACCCTCTTCTCGAACAGCGTTGTGAAATAGCAGCATCATGCCGTTGTAATATCATATAGTTCGTGACAAGAATCGGAGACCCTTTGTAACGAGGCATTTGACTTTAGTCTAAATCCTTAGGGATGATCGCGTATTTGCCTTTTAAGTCGTAATCGAGGATAGATTACATAGGTGTCTTTAGGCAATAGCACTTAGGTCGTTTGTTAATCCTAACATCTATAAAAAGCGAGACTTTTTAATTCAATTCATTAGCTACAGTAGGTCTTTGGCTGCAGGCTATGACTGCCTCGATGGTCTAGTCGTCGTTAACGCGAATGTAAGTTTTAGGGCAAAAAAAACAGAATAAAATGTTTATTAATTTTAAGCTATTGCATAGCTTCTATCGCGGGCCTTGAGCGCGGAGACCGAATCCAGAAATTCCGTAACGAAAAAAAACCTCACGCTCCCCACTCCGACGGGCACGGAGGTGTGGCTTGAAGGCCGTGCATTGTGTAACGTCGTTTATGTGCGGACGAATTTATTTTATTTTAGACGACGGCTCCGTGGCGCAGTGGCTTGGCAATGAGTGACTGTGCCAGGAGTCGCGGGTTTGAATCCCGCACGGAACAAGTATTTGTATATCCTACAAATAATTGTTTCGGGTCTGGATGTGTGTCCTTATGCAATTTATGTTTGTAAGTTGCCTCCGCGATACAGGAGAAAATCCAAGTGTGGGGGGTAACGTTTTTATAAAATAATTATAAAAGAATAGTGAATATTAATGGGCTGTAAATAGATATACGATTAGCTTTATGTATTCTTTACATGTATCAGAAACTGGAATAAATACGATTAATTAGAACTAAACTTATTTTAAAGTTAAAGGAGTTATAATCGATAAGTCTATATTTTAAAATTGGGTTTTGTTTTTAAAGTTTAGCAAAACATGTCCTTGTTTTTCTATCAGACATTTGATGTATATAAAAACACCTTATAATTTATTGGTAATTTAATTATTTTTTTGAAAACAATAGCAATAAATATAATTAACACTGACTTAATAATAGGTACTAATTATAACTTAGAACATAAATGCAAAACTCATGACAAGGAAAGTGGCTCAGGACCATGCTTTGCGGCTTTCTTTGGAGGAAGATGTTCAGTAGTGGACTTGTGAAGAGCTGTAATGATGATAATGAATTCGAAAACTTGCACGATTAAATTATAAGAAATCGACGCTTTTTTATATAGGATAGGGTGACAAACGAGCACACAGTTCACCTGATGGGAAGTGGTTGCTGTGGCCCACAGACATCTACATCTATCCTCGATTACGAATCAAAATGCAGATGCGTTGTCACCCGTGAGGACTAATATGAAATGCCTCGTTTCATTTAAAAAGTGTCTCTGGTTCTCTACACTCACTATACGAAACACACAATCATTAAGCTACTATTTTACATTGATATTCTGTGAGAGCGTGGTTCTTCCCCGGTCGAACCGACCCATTCGTGCTACAACTATACTTCTAATATAACTGCATGGTTCTACCACGTATAAACGACGTGCTTCATTTTTTTTTCACTTTAAAATTGTTCTCGTAATAATCTGATTGTAAATAAATGTTCATTATTTTTTTTTATAAATAGCTTATCGATTAAAACAAATGTTTAAAAATAATTGAATCGTGCTAATTAAAGTAGTAGGAATGTTAAAGTTGAAATTGGCACTAAAAGGCTGGTAATTGGGTCATCCACCCTACAAAGCGTGAATATAAAATTTTAATCAGATGCGTGTAGTCACTCTGGGTGCTTGTAGCAAACTAAACTCGCGGCCAACGTGTGGACGCGGCGACCAAACTCTGCCAACAATCCTTTGATCTTTTGTAAAAAACCGACACCACATGGATCTCGCGCCAACTTGTGGGCCATCGTTCCAATACATACCAATGAAGCCCAAACACCTCGTCTACACGTTGGCCAATACTATTGGCCACTACATTCGCCACTGTGTTGGCCAACGTGTAGAGGCGCCGTAACGTCGCTTCAGTTCGGCAGACTTCGGCTCGGTGTTTGTGTGCGTGTGACTAGACGTATGCGTGTAGAATAGCTGCTGTAACTTGAATTAATATCAAAGAAAAAAAACAAATAAAAAAATACTACATAAATAAATAATTATAATTGCATAAGTTGACAAAAATATTATGCAATAGCTTTACCGCGGCAGTCCCCGAGTGCCACACGTATTTTTTTATTAAAGTTTTTATTAAAATTAAATTATTATTAAAGTTTTATGTATTTTATTAAATTATTAAATTTTTGTATAAATATTTTCTGTTAGGAAATTCTCAGTAGCAGCTCAGATTTAAAAAGTTGGCGTTGTTCATTCCTGTGCCTCGGAAAGTAAGTAAATCCATCGGTCCTGCGCCTTATCCCTCTCCAATCACATCGAATTACTGTCCCATCAGATCATTAGATTAAGCGAAATGAGAGTGCACACGTGCTTGCACGTGAATACACGCGGGCACTATAATGCTGTCCTGCGCACATTGCTAGTCTTCGATAAGAACTGCCAACGTGACGAAAATTCGATCTTGATTACATTGTTATTATTATTACAGGCCTATTAAAGTCCACTGCTGAAAACAGGCCTCTTCCATAGATTGCTACATAAGTGGGATCCTGCCATAGTTGCCACGCTTAGAAAGCGTTTTGCCTACAGCAGTTTTTTCTTATTTTCAACTGTTATCAGAAAGATATTGCTGCCCATTTCCAGTTTCAATTTTTCTCTATCATCTCTTATAATACTTACGGGATAATACACTAAAATTATAACGTGACTTAAATAGAAACTACATTATTACTTTCTAAACCTTCTCTATCTCTCCTCCTTTAGAACTTTCGACAAAACGGGATGTGACTCAGTAGTAATGGGAAACACATTACTTCTGCTATTCCACCACAGACCTTACACATTAACCATATAGGTTCCTGGGTAAGTGATGTTATAGATCAAGTGGGAGTAACTAACCATAAAAAAATATTCAATAACTTAAGGAGAAATTAGTACCATGCATAGTCAGTGAATGCTGTAATAAGTGATAAGTAGATAAAGACAGGATAGACTTAATTTATGGTGGCAGTTCGTTTCGGATGTCAGCAGTTGCGAAATTAATACAAACCTAATTCCAACGAATCTCCTAGGTAATAAAAGCCGAAAAAATTTTTTTGACCTAAATCATATGTGAAACAAGTATATGTGTCAATCCTAATCACATATAAAGATAAAGTTTCACCAAGTTAAAATAATGCAAGTATATATTATACGGGGATGGTATTTATTGAGAATATTTTACGAGAAACATTTGAAAAAAGTTGATAAGAACAAAGTAAATCCAATATTTCTGACTGCTTAGAAGGTATACACACCTTATATCAGAACAACAGAGTAAGCTTATTGCAAATCTAGATTAGTAGCAGAAATATGTAAGCAGGTGACACGTATGTATCGAGACGGAGCTCTAGGTATAAAAGGATTTTACCCCCTAATAAATGTACCAGGTAGCCTATGACATTTAATTGTATATATTGAAACACCGTTTAATACATAAAATATTCCACTTAAATACGTGCACTCGTAGCTTATAGTTATATCGAAATCCTTTTTTGGGAACATCTTTTATCTTCTTTATAAAATCTGCATAAAACGAAAAGCGTACCGAGATACTAGGTTCCTTGTAACCATTAAATTACTGGTTTCAATCTCGTTACGGTAAATAAGAACCTTGACTTAATTAAATACACGTTTCAGAAGAGCTTTCAACAAAATCAAAGTCTAAAGCCTAAGAAAGAAATAGGTGCAATTGATTTTCTATTTCACACTGTAAATATTTTCAAACATAGTTTTTTCATATGAACACAGCCTAAATGAGTTAAATTAAAATAATTTTTACTTGCAATTGTACCAATACCCTGAATGAAAAATTAATAACCTGATGATGCCGCAAGGGGAAACCGATGGGTTCTACAGTGAACAAATTAAAATACAATTGAAACAAGTATATTATATGCCAATCCAAGTCAAAATTTAAATAAAAATTCCTATAGTATGTACTTATTGCCTGCCAATTGTGTAAACGTGTCGTAATGGATAAGGCCAAATAATGTCGAAGGCCTCCTGACCAGATACAGTGACAATGTGGGCGGGGCAGGCTGCAGGCCGGCTTATTGGACGCGTGAGCTGACGCGGACTATGTGGTGTGTCTGTGGTCGTGAGAAGCAAAATAATGAAAATATTTTAACTAAATTAATTATTTCATATTTGATGCACTTTTATTAAAAACTTTTAGCTTTAAGCTGTAACACAGGTCTGTGGCCTATTACGGTTGCTAAATATACCCTCATATAATATAAGAGTTAGATTAAGTCTTGTCAATATAATTTTATAAGGTTTTGTTTTATGTAAAGTGTTTTTGATACAATAAATAAAAATATAATAAATCTTCATACGACTTTGGTACCATGAGATATATTTTATATTGATAAATGACTGTGTACTCGATTCCACTGATGTGAAAGGGATGCTGTGGCCACAAGCATTTTCATCTATCCACGACGAGGAACGACGAACTAAAATGCAGATGCGTTATCACACCCGAGGGCTAAGATGAAATGGCTTGTTACCAATAAAACAGGTCTCCAGTTATCGCTACTTATCGTTACTTTTATATTGGTAAAGTTACAGCCTGGATACGTATCTCAAGGCACAGGCCCCCATATTATTTTTGAGACTAGGTTATAGGGCAAAGAAGTGTCCACTGCGCCGCTCAATGCGTGTTGAAAAACTTCAAATGTCTTTGAAAATATGTTTCTTTATTTTTTTAATTTCTAAGGTATGCATATTTCCTCACGATTTTTTCCTTCACTACCGAGCCCGTGGTACATCAGCTATTAAAATTGCAATTTATAATTTCATTAATGCTGAGCTACCGTGGCTCATCATCGTAATTTTTTTCATAGAATAAGGATGAATAACGAGCACACAGTCCCCCTGACACATTCACTTATGAATGCCATATATATTTAAATCTATCCTCGATAAAAAATTAACATGCAGGTGCGTCACCTCAACACCTCAACCTGATTTTCAATACGACAATTTGCTAGTTTTCTGCCGTTTTAGCACAGGGGCTAAGCGCTCGCTGTTTCAAAGTACGTGGGCAGCCCAGGTTCGATACGATTAGAAATCATTAATTGTAATTTTATGTGCTAATTTATATATCACTCGGCAGTGAAGTGAAATATCATGAAGAAACCTGCATGTCTGAGAAATAAGAAAAATATTTCGAAGACATGTAAATACAATACAATACAATACAGTATTGTATTGTATTGACATATAAATTGTTTAGAATTCGTGTGTTAAATAGCAATGTGCACCCAGACTGCACTGCAGACTTTTTTAAATATTTTCATGTATGTAGAAATAAAATTATTTTCAACTTTTATACTGAAAACTTCATCGCAGATATTTCATATATATATAAACAAATTAGAAATAGCTTGGTAGCGATCATCCTTCCCAGGGGTTATTGTCGTCCATAAATTCCTTAATATTATAATATCACTTTTTAAACGAGCTTAGTTTAATAAAGTTTTTGAACTTTGCGTAACGCAATATTTTGCCGATATTTAAAATCCACCACCACGCCTTGGAGAAGCGCGATAGACTAATGTTTGATCTGGTCGAAAACCAGGTTTCTATTGCTATAATATTATTCAATTCAAATCATAAAAATTATATATTATACGAGCCTACAATTAGCTGGACGAGTGAAAACTCTGAACTTGTTTAGATGAATTCCTGATTGACACCTGGGCAATCGTGCAAATTACATACGTGGTGTGTCTTTCCTTGTGGTGTTAGGAGGATTAGTAGTGACGGGGAATAGCTGGATTAGGTAGTTTTCCATTGTTTTACAACTGATTGTTTTAGCAACCAAAAATATCTCTTTTGAAGAACTACAGACTGTTCCCTTCTGAGCCCCGTCTACGTGCTGTTTTCGAGAGTCATTACGAATCATCGCACATGCAGACTCTATGACCCAGCCTCTCGAAAAAGTCAGTTTTCGAAAAGGCTTTAGCACCATAGACCAGATAAATACATTTCGGCAAATTGTACAAAAATCCGAAGAGTATACCTATATATATCTGTCACTTAGACTTGCGTGTGTGGACGATGAGGAAGCCTTAGATTCCGTCGAAATTTAGACGGTGCTGCAGTACCATCAGCAGTGCCAAGTGGATTGTCGGTATATCAAAATGCTGAAGTGTTTGTACAATAGGGCTGTGGTGGCTATCTATATGTCATAATATAAGTATATAGCTTATATAAAACTAATTGCGAGTAAATTAATTCGCTATTTAGAATAAATATTCCAATTGAAAATTTGTAAGCTGCTTGAATTCTAGGCCTACGAATAACTTCAAATTGAATAAGTTAAAAGCATTTTACCTTAGAAGTGACTTACCTACATTTATTAACTGTTTTTCGGCGGTAGGTGAAGAAAAAGTTAACACATACGTAAAATTTTAATTTGTATTTTAAATTAACTTATACATATTTGAGTTACATATTTGAGTGCTAATTAACACCATTTTCTTGGTAATCGCATTTGTACAACTGTGTACTATGTGTATGTGAATTCATTCCATATAAATACACCACCTGCCAGCATATTACATACACTTGGATTTCATATATATCTTGGCACAACACAATGTCTCAACTTGATGAGATTAGAACTGCACAGAACAGTTTGGAGGAATGCTTTTCAAAAAGGATGGCCGAACTGGAAGCACAGTTACACATGGGGGGATCCGCCAAGGACACGGTTGCAAAGGTGGCTGAGGAGTTTCGAACATTCCGAGAACTCATGTTCTCTATGCTCGGTATGCTCCGTAAACAAATTAATGAGTGCTCCCATATGGTTGACGCTATTGAGACCAGGCATCGACGAAAGGCTCTCCTTTTCTTGGGTGTTGCTGAAGAGGAGAAGGAGGACTGCTAGGCTACAGTGCTAAGTATAATCCACAAAATGGAGTTGAAGTACATCACAGCATCTTGCATTAGTGTCTGCCACAGGATTGGAGTAGCCACCAAAAATCGTCTCCGGCCAATCCTAGTTCGATTTCTTAGCGTTGACTTCAGGTCATCAGTGTGGAGGGCGAAGTCTAGACTGAAAGGTTGTCCAGTTTCAGTAAAGGAGTTCTTGACAAAGTCTCGGCAAACTGTTTTTGGCAAAGCCCGTCAGCATTTCGGCATGCGTGCATGCTGGACCCAAGATGGAGTAATTGTGGTGAAAGTTGCAGATGGATCCCGGCATAAAGTCACTACCTTAGATGAGCTGACTACTCTTACGCAAAAACACCCTAAGGCGACTGCTGAATCCTCAACTGGAGGCGAGCGCATTGCAGGAAGCAATTCTAAGCCACGTAAATAACTACGCAGTATTGCGTTTTATTCTCTTAATTCTCCTTTTTCCTTTTACTACAACTTTAAATTTATTCAATATTGCAGAATTACTTAGTATAATTTATTATTACTTTTTATCCACAGTATTAAACCTTGTTTTGCTTTTATGTTACCTTAAGCTTCTTTCTTTCTCATTTATTTACATTTTTTTAAATTAGTTAATTTCTAATTTTAATATAGTTTTTCGTTTTACATCATTTATTAAAACTTGTATATTTTCACTTAAAATTTTAATTACATTTTAGGTTAAGTTCTACTTTGTTTTGGTATTAAGTTGTTTTGCTTTTGGTTATATTTTGTCCATAGATTAATAGATTCGTAACAAATGCATAGTGCAAGTTAACTTTCGGTCGCTGGGAAGGTTTTTTTTTTATTAATACATGATCATGGATACAAAGTCGTTTGGACATAGTATATTTGTCGTCTATGAGACACTTCTCTATGATACTTTTTATTTGTTCTAAGTTCTGCTATTTATTATTAGTAATCTTAACGTAGTTTAGTTGTAGTTGTCTTGCGTATCATTTTTATTTTTATTGTTTTGTGTATTATATTTGTCTTTTAATTTTTGAGTGTGTTAGCTGGCGGGTGGTGCAGGGATGGCAGTTTAGCAATCGAAATTATTACTATTTTTTTTACGTTATTTAATTTTAATTATACTAATTTATTTATTCTTATAGTTTAGGTCTATTTATTTATTTATTTTTATATATTATATTACATATACATGAGTTCCGATGATGATTCTTTTCTTTCTGCCAACGAGTTTTCTTCATCAAATGACAGTTATTGCTCTATTATTGAAACGTTAGGGGGATTTTGTGCGACATAAATTCGATGAATCCCGCTCTTTGTTTAATGTTTGCCACATTAATGCACAGAGCGTACCTAGTCATTACAGTGATCTGATTGAGGCTTTCTATGACGCTGATGTTCATGCCGTCTTGATTTCGGAGACTTGGCTTAAGCCCCATCTTCCTTCTACCTCATACCCTCTCTCTGGCTTCAGTTTGATACGTAACGATCGAATTGATAGGAGAGGGGGGTGGGGTCGCTATATATCTTCGTTCTGACTTTTCTTATAAAATTCTAGCTTCTTCTTCCCCCCTATTATACTGCATCTGCAGAATTTCTTTTCCTTGAAGTTTGCGTAAAAGGAGCCAAATTAGTACTTGGCGTTGTCTACTGTCCTTCTGTCGATTACTTCTCTAGTCTTGAAACAATTCTGGAATCCTTGGGGTCGGAATACTCACATCACGTCATCATGGGCGATTTTAATACAGATCTCCTCACTCCGCACTTAACCCGTTCCTCTAAGCTCCTTCAAATTGTCGAGTCGGTTGGCCTCCACATTTTACCTTTACAAGCCACTCACCACAATATTGATGTGGAGAATACCTGGCTTGTCTTAATGCTTACCTCTGCTCCTTCTCTTGTCTTCTGCCACGGTCAACACTTTGCATCTGCTTTCTCCTATCATGACCTCATTTTCCTTTCTTACGTCCTTAAACCTCCTAAACCTCCAGCTAAAACTCTACACATGTGTTGTTTTGGTCGCTTGGATGTTGAAAAGCTTTGTATGGATGCATCCAAAATAAACTGGAACAGTGTGGTATCTGCACCCACTGTGGATGAAAAAGTTGGGCTTTGAATGAAGCTATCCTTAAATTATATGACGTACATGCTCCCATCAAAAAAGTGAATCTCAAGCGTCCACCTGCGCCTTGGATGACGATTGGGGTTCGGATTGCGATGAGACGTAGGGATCGCACTTTCGGCAAATTTAGAAGAGATCGATGTGATCAAAACTGGACGCTTTATAAAGTTGCAAGGAATCGGTGCAATCAGATGATACGCAACGCCAAACGCCGATTTATTCTTAGTAACATCTCATCTTCTTCCACTGCTAATATCTGGAAGTTCCTTGGAACCATAGGTATCGGTAAACGACACCGTTGTGAGTTTCAAAGGACGATTGGTCTGGATGATATCAATTTTCATTTTGTCTCCAACAGTCCTCTTGATCACCAGACCAAGTGTCTTACTGTTGAACACTTAATGGGTTTACCTCGTCCTGATATTAATCTATTTCAATTTTCTCTAGTAGCTGTAGATGAGATCAAGAAGATAATCCTTTCCATTAAATCTAATACTGTAGGTTACGACAACATCAGCCCACGGATTATTATCTATATACTTGACCATATCCTCCCAGTCATCTCGCACATCATTAACTTCTCCTTGGATTCTGGTAATTTTCCCTCACTGTGGCGTAAGGCTTACATTATTCCCTTACAAAAGATCCCAAATCCCACTTTACCCAATTATGTCCGACCTATATCCATCCTTCCCCTCTTATCCAAGGTCCTTGAGGCCTGTGTCCACAAGCAACTTTCGTAGTTTATCTCTCGTAATAACTTATTAGGTCCCTTGCAGTCTGGCTTTAGGCCCGGTCATGGTACCGTTTCCACACTCCTGAAAGTAACTGGTGATATTAGGGCAGGTATAGAGGACACTAAAGTCACTGTGTTGGTTTTGGTTGACTTCTCGAACGCTTTTAATACCATTAGTTATGACATTCTAATTTCCATCCTTTCCCTTTCTATGATCTCACCCGAAGCACTGGATTGGTTTTCATCATATCTTCGAGGGCGCCAGCAGTCGGTTCGCATCGATGAGCTATCATCTAGCTGGCTTGACATATATGCTGGTGTCCCTGAAAGCGGCATATTATCTTCTTTGTTGTTTTCTATATTTATTAATCTCATTACTCAAAATCTTCAGTCTGCGTATCATCTGTATGCTGATGACTTGCAATTGTACACACAAGCGAGTATTGACGATATTTCTACAGCGGTGGACATACTTAACAGGGACCTTGAGTACATTAAGAACTGGTCTGACAGGTTTGGCCTAATGGTCAACCCTTCGAGGTGTCAGGCCATAATAATTGGTAGCCGTCCGATGATCCAGAGATTGAAAACAGTAGCTCTACCTCCTATCTTTTTTAATAGTACTGAGATTCAATTGTGTTCCACTGTGAAGGACCTAGGTTTATTAATTGATTCTACTTTGAGTTGGAAAGCCCAAACAACGACCGTTAGCCAGAAAGTCACTGGTACCCTGCGTTCTCTCTATCGCCTAAAAAAGTTTTCTACCATCTGAAATTAAGACAATGCTTGTGCAGAGTTTAATTTTTCCCCTAATCGACTATGGTGATGTGTGTTATTTCGACCTGAATGCAGATCTTCTCAACAAATATGACCGTCTTCTGAATAACTGCATTCGATTCATTTTCAATCTTCGAAAGTATGACCATATATCCACGTATCGATCTCAATTAAAAAGGTTACCTATTCGTCAACGCCGTAGTTTGCGTGCACTCACCACCGTTTATTCTATCCTGATGTCTCCAACTTCCCCTTCCTACTTATCTCCTCACTTTCAGTTGCTTAGTGCTAGTCATGAGAGAAAACTCTGCTCTACGAACAACCTTCTTCTCCTATGTCCATCCCATAGCTCTGGACTTGTTCATTCTTCTTTCCACATGCAATCTATTCTCCTTTGGAACGCATTCACTCTCGAAATCAGGACGGCTAGCAATCGGTACGCGTTCAAGATGAAGGTTCGGGAACACTTACTTAATAAATTGGCAGAATCATCATCCTCATCATTGGCAGAACCAGCGTCCTCATACGGCCAGCAGTGAAGGACCACGTCTCTGATCCGTAAGTCATCACTGGCAACATGCACTGGTTGTACATGTGTATGTGTATGTATATGTGTATATATGTATGTATGTGTGTGTATGTATGTATATTTATATGTATATATGTATGTTTATATATATATATATATATATATATGTATATATATATATATATTTATTCTGATTGTTCTTATTGTAATTATGTATATGTGTATATTATGTATGTGTATGAATATTAATATAATTTTATCTATTTTTGCGATGTACCATTTATATCTTATGTATTTTATTTCCATGTATTACAATTTTTTTTGTTATTTTATTTTAGTATTCGCATATTAATTTTTTATTACACCTACTTCATTCTATCTCTGCATCATCCCAAGGTAGACTGGGAGAGAATGCCTTAGGCATTAAGTCCGCCTATATACCACTTATATAAATTACGACACATCTTCTCGTCAGGTATACCTCAATCTCTGAAAACTAAAGTGTACAACCAGTGCGTGTTGCCAGTGATGACTTACGGATCAGAGACGTGGTCCTTCACTGCTGGCCGTATGAGGACGCTCAAGGTCGCTTAGCGAGCTATGGAGAGGGCTATGCTCGGAGTTTCTCTGCGTGATAGACTCAGAAATGAGGATATCCGCAGTAAAACCAGAGTGACCGACATAGCCCAACGGATTAGTAAGCTGAAGTGGCAATGGGCCGGCCATATAGCTCGAAGAACCGATAACCGATGGGGAAGAAAGGTTCTCGAGTGGCAGCCTCGTACCGGTAGGCGTAGTGTAGGGCGACCCCCCACTAGATGGAGTGACGACCTGGTAAGATATGCAGGAAGTCAATGGATGCAGGTGGCTCAGGACCGTGCTTTGTGGCATTACTTGGGGGAGGCCTATGTTCAGCAGTGGACTTGTGAAGGGCTGTGATGATGATGATGATGATGATATACCACTTGTGTATATGAAGTTTTAAATAAATAAATAAATATTACAAGTTGATAATCTTTTATTACAACTTGGAGAGCTTTATTTAAATACAATTTGTTAATTTTCAAAACAAACACCTCCCGAAGTAAATTGCCTTTTACGATGTTTACAGAAAATAAATTTATTCGTCGAAAAATAATAAATTATTTGAAAAGTTTTTTTTCTTTACAAAAAGTTTTAAAAGCTTTAAAAGAAGTTTTGCCATAAACCCAAACACCATCAATACGATTAGCAATGCACTTTGCAACAGTATTTTCAATTAATATTTTGTAACCTAAATAAATAGAAAATACATCGATTTTTAATAATATTTATAACCAAAAACGAATTGCACCTGAATTACATAATTGCATGGCGGAGACCTTTAATTACATGATTAAAAATCGACCGCATGGTCCCGTGATAAGTTTTATACCATTTAACGAATTACAGGTTTAATTTCGCGCAGAAGCAACTTCTTCTTCGACACATAACAGCCTAATACTTGATATAAGTCTCTGCTGTTGAAGGACAGGAATTGCAACAGTCCCTACACGTAGTATTTCAATACCAGTTATTTCGCGTCTTCGACGTACCGCCACCATTTATTTTCATCTCGTTTATTTTGTATTTATTTACATAATAAGTTAATGATAACAAAGACCACCTACACCTATTTCGACGTTATGTTCGCAATATTCTAATATTATGAATATTTTTATTGTTTTCTTGCAATCCTGTCCATCCAAAGGTTGTCTGAAAGAGATCGCTGTTAGCGAAAAGACTGTCCATTGTAACACATTTCTATCTCTCTCTCTTTTTGTTTATATTTTTTGGCGTGCAATAAAGTGTTATCTATCCATCTAATATTCTAATCCTAAATTACAGAAGTTGTATTTAATATTATTACTAAATTAGTTGCATTAAATATTACCATTATACATTAAATATTATATACAAACTAAATGTGGTTATCTAAATAAAGAATAACTGTATACGAAGAGCGTATAATCACATAGTGAAACTTTATATTTAGTAAATAATCGTGGTACAGAAAGAATATAACATATAATTTTAATTTAAAAAAATTAGTAAACCTTTTAGTAAACTAATATGTAGGTAAAGTAAAGCAAAATAAAATAGAAAGTATGGGTTGTTTTATGCGTTTCAAGTATTTAGTAATTATTAGTTGTAAAGAAAATTGTTTTAGCTTAAATTTTATACTTTTACGTGTAATGATGTCCTTCAAGGACTATAGTAACTGCTTGGTTAGATAAACAAGGTATAGCATAGTCTAAAGTATTTTTTTTCTGTATAAGTTAATATATTTAGGCAATTGTAGTTTTAGATTATCAATTCTGCGAGCGCAATATACAGAAGATATAAATTTTTTTGATGCTTCTTAGACCAGTCAAAAGTCTTTGGCCTGGTATCATATTCTTTGGAAAAAATAATTAGTAGTAATTTAGATCTTCTAAGTATCTACCCTTATCTAGGAGTACCCTTAACCGACGAGCATGTATGCGTAGGTGTATGGATGTGAAGGAGGCAAGAGAGGTGTGTCAGGATCGTGCCAAATGGAAGTCTGTAGTCTCTGCCTACCCCTCTGGGTGACAGGCGTGAGTGTTTATGTATGTAAGTATCTACCAATTATGAAATAAGTCATGGTAAATGGTCAGATAAGCTTTTTGAATCCTTCGAATTGAAATGTGGCTTGAGAAAATGCGTAATTAGTTCACCTCAACTTTAACTTTAACTTGTATAAAACGAGCTGCTCGAGAGTCTCAGAAGCACTCAAGTGGGTTGCCATGTGAATGAAAAATGTGTCAACAACCTAAGTTACGCTGGCGACGTGGCATTGCTGAGTTCCTCAATCGCGCTCAATAAGCTTCTGTGAATCTGCGAGGCTTAAGAAAGTGAACATGGTTTTGTTTATAATATAAATAAAAGTGAGTTAGCTAACAAATAAATAAATATATTTAACGCTAATAATACGAGTCTCAGGCACATACCACCTATCACACTCTACAACGCTGTTTTATTGAAGGTATACACTTTAAATACTTGGGACACTACGCGACCGAGGATTATTGTGATGAAATGGACATGGAGTGATGTTAAAATAACTCTGTTTGGGTCATACTGCCAGTCTTTCTATTCGTGCTCCCTATGGGTCAATTACACACAAAGGGCGTATAAAGCATTAAAGGTGCAATATAATCATGCATTTAGAGTTCTGTTGGAGCTACCCCGCTTCTGAAGCATTTTAGGTATATTCCGCGAGACCCGCACCGACGGACTTGACGCGATACTGCGCAAAAAAGCCGCATCGCTACTAAGCAGAACAAGGAAGAGCGCCAACAGTATTCTGGGGGTAATAGCACGAAAATATGACTTTTATTCTTTACATATGTGTACTATATCCTGCAAAGTTGATAGCTGTAGCTATTGAACTTTGCAGGAACATGTCGTTATTATCGAAAGAATATTATACTATATACAATATACTATATATCATAATAACGAATGTATTTTCCGTATATACTTACACGGTAATATAGTATTTTCCGCCCACGCTAAGGTCTATACGGTAAAAATGTTGACTATTATTAAGTTTGAGCAGGAACATTTTTAAATTTAGTTCTTGTAATACAGGAAGGTAGTAGAATTGAAATTACTTTGTAATTACTCTTACCGTTACAGTCCATCCACTGCCGGATAGGCCTCCGCATAGATTGGCTCACTCGGGATATATATTCCGTAGTTGCCATGCTAGGCAGGCGGGTTCGCTGCCGCTGTTTTTATTTTTTTAACCATTGCCATTAATATTATCAACTAGCTGGTACCCAGCGCATTGTTTCCGCCGAAGAAATTATTGTGAAAATATAGCTTTAAATTTGGGAGATTTACATTGTTTGATTATGAATGATAATGCATTTATCGACGCGGGCCATACTATAACTATATATTTCGCGCAAGTACAAGTAATAAGTTGTCAAAGTTTAACCGTAATCTGACGAATGGTAAACGGCAGCGCATAAAATACAAACAAACAAATATTTTTTTAATTCTTTTTTAAAAACGATATCTCTACACTAGGATTTATTCTGTTTCGTAGGGATAATTTATATACATAAAATTCACAAGGATGAACATCGAGCCCCGAAACAATTACGTTACGGGATTCGAATATCGCTGCAACTCACCACTAAGACACTGCGCCACGGAGCCGTCGTTTACATGTTAGATTAACAGTAATTGTCTGAATGAATAAATTCGGCAACGGATCTCTACAACACGGTAGAGGATAAACAGAGATTCTTAAAATAAAAAAGATGAAACTTATTTTACCGATAATGAACTTTAATCACAACAAGTTTATAGATTTTAGAGGCGGAGCAAACTTAACCTCATGCACGTTGAGTTTGTTTGTAAATTAATACTCATTTCTCTCGACCTTATCCTAAAATTGATTTAAAAAAAGTAGTTGAATCAAAAGTAATGGACGGCGACTTAAAAAATGCATCCCGTATTCTATTCTCAGATGACATACTCGCTCCTCGTAATGTCGAAACTCTTGAAGGCCTTCGTCAGAAACATCCTTAGGTCAATCCTTCCCAGAATTTTCCGCTGCCTCCCAATACTTCTTTGTATGCAACCTTTACAAATTTCTGAAAAAGACACTTTAGACGCAATATTGTCATTTTCGAATGGCTCTGCCGGTGGCATTGACGGGATTACGCCTCAGCATCTCAAAGATCTTGTAAGCGTATCTGCCAGTGACGCCGGTAGGGTACTTCTTAATGACATTACAAAATTATGTAATTTTATGCTTTCTGGTAATGTCAATCCCAATTTCATTCCCTACTTATATGGGGCAAGATTGTGTGCCTTCAAAAAAAAAGGATAACGGTATCCGTCCTATTGCTGTTGGTTCTACATTTCGACGCTTAACTTCAAAATTAGCTTGCAGGCACATAATCTCAAACCTTAAGACAAAATTTCAACCTACTCAACTAGGCTTTGGCACCAAAGGTGGTTGTGAGGCGGCGGTACATTCGGTGCGTACTTTCTTAACTAATTCCAATGCAGATGTTCTTCTGAAGGTTGATCTTAGAAATGCTTTTAACTCTATTGATAGGATAACCCTGCTGAAAGAAGTGGCTAACAATACCCCCCGAAATATATCATTACGTTTGGCAATGTTACAGTCAAAATTCAAACTTGTTTTATCAAAACCATATTATTGAGTCTGCTGTCGGTGTTCATCAGGGTGATCCATTAGGTCCAGTTCTTTTCAGTTTGGGAATTCAACCTAGTATTTCAAATTTAAAATCCAAGCTGAATGTCTGGTATCTGGACGACGGTACACTGGGAGGTAGAGCAGATGACGTCCTTTATAATCTTACTCATATTTTTCAAAATTTTAAAAATATTGGTCTTGAACCAAATACCAATAAATGTGAAATATTTATTTATAGTTGTGGAATATTATTATATTATTATTATGTCAATTGGGAATCGCTTTACCTGCTCGGTGCTCCGTTGTTTTTCGATAGTATTAAACCTGTTTTAAAAACAAAATTTGATCAATTTTTAAATCACGTTTATAAATTATATATTTTAAACCCCCTTATTATTATTATATATATTGCCCTTACCATTTTAAAATATTGACTCCTTGTACCTAAATTTACATACTTGTTACGCACAAGTCCAGTCTTGAAATTTTCGGATATTTTAAAAGATATTTATAGTAATCTTAAAATTGCTTTAGAAAAAATTCAAAATTTGAGATTAAATACTACAGCTTAAAATCAAGCAACTTTACCTATAATATTTGGTGGTATTGGTGTAAGAAATACTCGTATTTCTAGCGTCGCATTGCCTGCTTTCCTTGCTTCCGTGCATAGTGTCAATGATCTATGTAACACAATTTTAAATAATAAAGTAGACCTGTGCTCTACTGCGGAGGCAAGGCAAACATGGCTAACGCTCTGTCCCGGCGAAAATGTCCCAATGGAAGTTAACCAACAAAAACAGTGGGATATTCCGTTGGTACGGAGTGTCCAGAAAAATTTATTTCAAAATTTCTACAGTCAACAAGATCAGGCTCGCCTTCTAGGTGTTTCGACTAAGGAATCTAGCCACTGGTTGTATACTCTACCATCAAGTAATCTCGGCACATTGCTTGATGGGGAAAGCTCGCGCATCGCCGTAGGAATCCGGCTAGGAGTGGCAATTTGTCAACCTCACCAGTGCCCCTATGGTAGCAGCGTCGATGAGTTTGGGCTCCACGGATTTTCATGCAAGAAAAGTGCAGGTAGGTTTTCCTGTCACGGTTCTTTGAATGAAATCATCCGAAGGGCTCTTGTCTCCATAAATGTCCCCTCAGTTTTAGAGTTTTGCGGGATATTTAGAGACGATCGCAGGAGACCCGACGGTATGACTTTGGTCCCTTCAGAGAGAGGTAAAGCCCTAGTGTGGGATGCTACTTGAGTTGACACTTTGGCGGCCTCTCATCTCAATGGTACCTCTTTGAGAGCCGGGGCGGCATCAGAAGCAGCCGAATTTAATAATAATAAAAATAAATTTAATAAATAAGTAAATGGCGCAAATATGAGTCTTAGAGAAATGAATACATATTTGTGCCATTTGCTGTAGAGACTATCTGTCCGTGGGGTCCGCGTGCAGTAAAATTTCTAAAGGAACTGTATCCACGACTGGTCGTCGCTGCTGGTAATAAGAGGGCTGCTATTCAGCGAGGAAACGCAGCCATCATTCTTGGCACTATACCACGGGGAACAGGTCTTTTTGACTATTAAAATTTTTAGTTTTAGGTTTTCTATATTATAGTTTTTTCGTTTGTAAAGTTATTTTCCTGTTGTTTTACGTATTTGAAGTAAATCTCATTCAAATATATCAAATTGAGGTCACGTTACTAAAAGTGTGGCTGTGGTGTGTGGTATTAAACCAGTAATAATTATAACAAGAAAACTTTATTTTGTTATACTTCGGAAGCAAATAAACAACTGTAATACTTATAATTAGATTTGTTTTACTTTTAAGGCCTATCATGTTTATCACGACGGTCACGAGGGACATTGATGTCCCTCATAGGAAAGACCCTCCTTAAGGAGCGTGCACTAATATGCACTAATGGCACGCTCTTTAAAAAAGCCATATTTTCTTGTGACTGGTGGTATAACATAGATTGCTCTCAGGTCATTAAACATTATAAGTAAGTATTATTAGTTTTTTTTATAAAGCCCAAATGACAAACGAACCTTACAGTCTACATGATGCTAAGTGGCTACTGCAGTCCATAGACACCTCCAGCCAATTTCAAACAAATAAGGCTACGGCAGATGCGTTTCCACCTCTGAGGACTACGATGGAATGCTTCACAACTTGTAATTATAATAGCTCTCTACACACTTCAGTTTGTAACACAGCATTGAAAATACTGCTATTTGGCAGCTAAAATAGGTACGAGGGTGTACTTACCAGATGGACCCCGAGGAAGAGGAGTTCTACCATCTAGTTCTGGTTATTCAAAGCAAAAGTCATAGTTTGCCTAGTTATTAAAAAATATTCACTACCTATTACCGTCCCGTGGGTGTCGTAAAAGACGACAGTGAGAAACTAAATCAGGAGATGCGAAACAGCATCTTAGTGATAACAACTCAAAATTACAAATACCTGCAGTTGTCACCTCCTGTCCTACATACTCATAAGCTGTAATTATTATACTTTACACCCTTCAAGCAGATTATTATCGTTTCCTCGTTCTGTGATTCACACATTGAAAATCCAAAATATATTGTTAAGAGATTTAAATTCCCTGCCCTAAATTCTTAGAAAGTACTGACCTCTCTGAAAATGCAATAATCCTATAATGTTACCAACTAACATATTCACATTCTTCTTAAGTCAAAATAACTTCAAATAAACTTGTTAACAATACCTAAAAGTTAAAAACAACATTTTGCATATTATAAAATTAATATTAAGATATTTAGCCAAATTATTGACTCGAAAAGTACTCATATGAAACGTATCAATATCAAAGTTAAGCGAATTTATAAATTTAGCAATTTGAATCATAAAATAATAATTGTCTATTGTTTTCATATTTATGTAAAGAAAGTTGCTTCTTCACAAACTTAAAGTAACCGGAATTACTATCTGACATAATTATTCCGGGGGGTTAATTGAACCATTACAAATTCTTAGATTAAAATATAGGTACTTCATTGATATTACGTCGAACAGATGGAAAAAAAGAAGAAAGTGAAACCAGAAGCAACTGTTTTCATTGTCGTAAGAATTTGTCTGCGATCTGTAAACTGTTGTACCTTGAGAACCTTTTCTGGACACCAATTCGAAACTTTTTAATCTTATATTGGAAAACATCAAATTATACTACAATGTAACAAAATTTTTCCTTTAAAGAAATCGTAAAATTAATTATAACGCACACTGCAAAACCGCAAACAACCAATTTCATGATTTCATAATCATTTTTGTACGAGCTTGTGCATTGTTACTTCGACATTAATTTCAGGGAGTAACTACAGTTGGAAATTGATAAAGGTGTTACTTGTTGCTGTTTTTGTTAATTTATTTTATTCACTGTTTTTAATTGTCTTTTAAAATTATACTAACTTATATTAGAATGTACGAATACTGAATAAAAATATGTAGTATTTTCGAAGCACGGCCAGCGTGGCAACTATGAAAAATATTCCCCTAATGCGACAACCTGATCAATATGAGGCAATATGAGGTGAGGCCTATGTTCAGCTGTAAACTTTGATAGCCTATCATTAACAGTATATTCTCAGTAATAGCATGGAGTCAGGAAATTAACATTGTTTTACCCCCATGCCTGGGAACGCACGTAAAGCTGTTGGTCCTGCGCCTGATCTCCCACGGGTCAGAAGGTCGGAGCGAGTTCAAACCGTGTAGCAGCGGTGTAAGAATATCCACTACCCAATGCCGTCCCGTGGGTGTCGTAAGAGCTGACGGAGGGAAACTGAAACAGGAATTGGGAAGCAGCAGCTTCCTGATGACAACTCAAAATAATAAATAACTGCGGTTCCCAACCAGCCTGCCCAACGTGGCGACTATAGCGAAATCACACCTTTCTATGTAGGAGGTGTATGTTTAGCTGTGCAATTTTATAGTGACTAAAAAATTAATTGATAGATGGACTATGAGAGTAGAGAAATAGAGAGTGCACCTGTGTTTGCGTTCATATTCCTACACTATAATCTTGCGCAAATGGCCAGTCTACGTTAAGACTGGTTGCCGTGCGAATGGACTTTGTGGTCCGTGTTCCCTTTCCCAAACCCGGAATAATATTATGCAAAATTTAAATTATAATACCACTTGAATTCAAATAATATACAAGTCATCAGTTAAATATAACTTGCAATACTATACATTTTAATTGTAGTAGATTGAATTTTAATTAGGCATTGCTTCATTTTGTATTAAGTGAGGTTTACCGCGAAGCATACAATTGCCAAATAGGTTTCCTAACTTGTATAAATTAATTGCTAGCCATACTAAACGTACGTTTAATAAGGAATATTACATCATATACCATTTCAAATTCAGTGGTGAAACTAAATTATAGCTATATATCTTTTTAGGGCCTCTGCCTTGCCATGCAGACCGAAACCGTATCTTTTAAACTTACGTCAGGAGTTTTCAGCAGTTAATAAGGGACTTAAGGAAAGTGATATGGCTATAAAGGAGCGACCCCCCCCCCCCGTCACGCAGGCAAATCATAAATGATCCTTTTGACCCACCTTCGTCGGTCTCTCCATGAATGCGCCTCTGTTTTAACAGTGCAATCTTGCGGAGAGAGTGAACTTTTCAAATCGTGAAAAATCATCGCCTTAATTCATTTTGCGTAAATAAGATTTTGCTTCAAATAACTAAATTTAAATTGCGATCATATTATATTGATAAAAAAACTATTTTAATCAATTAATGACCTGTATGTGAATGACCTGAGCGACCAGGAGCTCACAAATTTCAGTGTGTCCTATGTTAACGAAATGCAAAACAAACCACTTTTTTTCGATTGGGTGAAATATCGGCAACAAAGGTGTATAGGGAAGCTAACAGCCTGATTGTCTGAAAAGGGTTGGGAGGAATTAAGTTATAAAATTACTGCGAACTCTCTCCGAAATGCGTCCAAACATCAGAACACAATTAACAGTTATGATGTGTTTGTTACACGTTTATTTTAACCATCATTTTTAGAAATAATAATATTTTATAAAAATAAATGAATTGTACTTTCATTTATTACAATGCTAGATATTTTAAAATAACTTTTGTATAAAATAAAACACTTTGTTCCGTATGTCCGCCTCTCAAGACCCATTTCTTTAGAAACGGATAGAGTTACTAAGTTCCAAGTACAGAATCCACTTTCTGTAATGAAACTTTTAAGTTGTGACAAAATTTTGAAAAACGTTTTTATTCCAGATACAGGTGTTTCCCATAAAAGTGTTTTTTTCGATCTGATTTTCGATTCAGAGTCCATTTGCGAAATTTTAGCTTTAAAGTTTTATTTTTAAAGTTATTTGTCGCCGTCTCTACCAACTAAACCGCTGATTTTGGAAACGTGAACAGTATTCAGGATAGTAGTATATATAATAAGGTTAAATATCTAATTAGGCTTATCAAGAACAAGTTGACCAACTTCTAAAATGCACTTGGATTAGTAAAAATTCAAAATTCTCTAGAAAATGACTTAAAACTAGCTGCATTATAACTTTGTAATGCATAGTAATGTATAGTATACTGTAAAAATGAACATTTTTGAACGACTTATACATTACAATTATAGCTTTACGTTTTCTTTAGCAGGGTAGGCAAAGAGGATCGATCGAGATAGTCGTGAGACTAATCCTGACGTACCACGCTTGATTATTTTTGAGTTAGTAGTTATTGTAGGTCTACGATTTCATTCGCGGTCATTGAGTTATAATGTACTACGTACACATTATAACTCAATGTTCGCGGTGCTCTTTGTTTACGTGACCGATCCTCAAAATAGTTTAGGACAGTGGTGGTTTATGGGACAGTTTGCTACTGTCATTTATATCTAAAGGTAGCACTGCCGGGAACTAATAGATGATATAGGAACCCATGTTTGGCATCTACAAAAACCGAAAAAATTTGAAAAAATTTAGTCGTTACAGCGGTTAAATCGTGAGTGCACTAAATGTCCTCATAGTATCACGAAGTCCCTCTCCAAGTTCACGTATATTAACGGGATACTACGGAAAGTATAAAAACAACAAAGATGTCAACAATGTCACTACACGAACCAACAATTTCGAAGATAGGCAGAAGTTATGAAGCACACAGCACAGTTGTCTTTATTAATGTCAAAAAAAGTCAGAAGCGAGATTTTTAAAAGTTTCCGAAAAAGAAACATACGGATTATTGTCTAACTTTGTGAAGTTACTCAGCTTCTTAGAGGTTTTTGAGCCCGAGGCCCAATGGAAACTCTGTCCTTTAATAAAGTTTTTGTCGCTAAATTTCATATATGTTATATGTAATGTAATGGTTTACTTAAGATATCATTATTTTTGATCGACATCTTATTTCTACTGTGGCTTGGAGGCATTTTACACTGCATAAGTCTATACAAAAACTTGTTTCCTAATGTTTTAACAGTTTTTGTATAGGAATAAGGGTGACAAAGGAGCGTGTTTTTACGACTTTTAAAGATGCACTAATTTCGGATAACATACGTATGTCATTCGACCCTACCAAAAAGTGTTTTACATACCGACGTAAGCAGGGACAGAATTGCTAATATTTTAATGTAGGTTTCGGACTCGATAGAGAAGCCATTTCATTACAGTCGTCAAACTACAGAAGATGAAAAAAAGTGTCATTTGAGCTTGAACTATTAGCGATCGTTTAGTCCATAACTTAATAGGAAGTCATTTTCGTATTGTAACGGATTGTAGTTCAGTTTGCTTTGCTTTAAATAATAAGGAAATAATACCACGAATTGCTTGATGGGTCTTCGCAAGTCAAGAATTTTCTTACGGCATTAAGTAGGAACCCTTTACAAAAATAAGTGTATGCCTGTATTGTTTATGTGTATGTGAAATGTGTGAATTCAATATATGAATTGAATGGGAAGAAGTCTCCCACAAATTTACCGTAGGTAATTTGGCAACGAATATCAAATTTTTCGAATACTATGGCAACGTGGCTATGGGACTTCTTTAGTTAGAAGAAATATTCTTAAACAACAGCCTGAACCTGAGACTAACTTTATATCACGATAAGCGGGTTTATTATTAATTGGAGTTGTTATGTAACATGCTACATATCTGATGTTTTATTTTCCATCGCTGCCTCATACAATTACCCATGGAAAAATTTGCGGTAGTGAAATCTCTTACGCCGTCACTACACGATGTCTGTTCATAATGACCGTTTTGTATTATTTTAGACTTTAAAAGAGTAGGTAGATTACTTAGTAGAAAACTTGGAATACATTAGTCAAGCAATTGGTACGACTCGCTTTTATACGATTCGGCGTATAAAAGCGAGTAGTACTAATTTTCTTTAAATAAAATAAAATACAATAGCACTTCATTTTTATTTTGAGCATTCGTATTTTCGTTCTTCTAATAAATTCTCCTAAAGCACTAGATAATGTAAACAGTCTTCAATAACAATATTAAAATATATTTTTACATCATACTTAAGCAATAGCTTAAGCAATTTTGCTGTCTACTTGAAAGTTAAAATCACTGCATTCTCAACTTGTTTGCTATAAAGCTTAGAACTCAGGTAATAAGTGTAGTTAGTAAATAAGTGGCAATTTCTTATAATACCATGGATACTGGCTCGAATGCGTGTTTTAGTCGTGCATTTGGTTTGTGTGGCGTTGCCAATAAACTGTTTGTCGTTCACTTCAACTGTACACCTCATCTGCGTATAAAAGTCCACAGCTGGAGCTGGACCGCTCCAGTGATGCCTTTTTGTATAATGTGGCGATAAACGAGCACTAAGTCCACCTGATAGACTTCTACATTTATCTTCTATTACATTTTAAAATACAGATACCCTGAGCACTAAAATGGAATGCTTCGATTCCAGCGAAAAAGGTATCCAGTTCTCTACACTCACCATACGAAACACAGTAGCATTGAGCTGCTACTTGACGCTGGTATTCTATGAGAGCGTGGTCCGACCCCGGTCGAGCCGACCCATTCACTTTTGACGCCTACCACAGCATACCACCATAAAACTGCGGCTTAATGTTATTTTGTATTTTGTGAGTAGAGAATCGAAGACTTTTTTCTACTGAAAGTAAGGCATTTCATTTTACCTAATATCAGGGACATGACTTAAATAGTAAATTTATATGAGTATCTAACAAAGACTAAAGGTTAAAGCCATGGTAGCTAAGAGGCTATATACTCGCTGTAAATATCACAGTACAAGAGCAACCTGTAACTTTACTTTTACTTTTTACTTTAATACTAAAAATAGTAATCACCAGTTTCAATACCAAAATTCATAATAATGTATTATTAATAGAACAGACATGCTGGCAAGTTGCTCGTTTTGCGGAAATGGAAGTCTCTACATGGCTGTACTACCTATTATGTTAAGGCGGCATTAGTTGATTCAAGATTTCGTAGCAACGATGTTTTATAGTCAATAACTAGATAAGACAATTAGATATTCTTTTTATTTCAAAAATACCATTATGATAAATTAAATTATGAGTAAATATTTCTTTCAAAAATTTAATGGTTCCACGCCAGTGATTTCTTACTGGCGCGGAACGATTGTAGATTGTAAGGAAAAAATGGAGCGTGTCAGATCCGACGAGCGACTGCAGCTCAATCCTCAGAGTATACATAACTAGCTCATGTACACTCTAAGACTTACTCCTTATGAACATCCATATCAATTTAGCTTCTTTTATAAGTAACACTCTCACCGTCACATAATAACCCGTAGAATGAAATAGATAACGCTATTACTTTACACGTGTTCAGTATAAGATGCGCGATTGTAATGCGCGTTTTTAATCACTTTTTATCTAATTCTTGTAATAATAATTAATTATGCTAAAGAAAAGTGAATCAGTGAATAAGAGGTGGACCAATCGCCTCCAAAAACCCACGCCCTGGTTCATATAGGACGTAATTATAAGAATTCACGCCGGGCTAATCCTATTTGCTAAACAATTCTAATAAATTTGGGAAACCCTATCTCACATTAAATATTCACGAACTATAAGGAAACATCATATAACTAAACAGCGGAGTACAGGGCAACTTGGATAAACGTGTAATGCTTCTAGTTTAATAGTTTCTAGCGATATGAAGTTCCTGTATCTATTTCCGCACCGGACCATTGACATTATAACTGACTAACGATTTTAAAACGAAAGAATAAAAAGTATATTAAAAAAATTTAAAATTATTTATCCGGTCAACATGAAAATTTCAAGTTGAAGTCAAAATTCCAAACGTTGAAGTTCCTCAAAAAATACATGCTGAAAGTCCACAATACTGGTCAATATGAGTAGGGTGCATAAACAAAAATGGAATGAAAGAAATAAATGGTCTGTGAATTTAAACAGTTGATTGCTGCTATGCAGTATTAACCTATTATTGATTTATTATAACAATACTGCGAACCATAAACGGTATTATCGTTACCGTATTTATCTACTTATACGTATTCGGTGTATCCAACAGTGGTCTTTACGGTGTGCTGAAGGAAAAGAATACCTATGGTCACATAATATCTATTATACCTCCCTGTACTGATTTTTCCTATCATCATCACAGTTTGTCTGCTGTGTCAACATAGGCGTCTCCCACAGATGTCCCTATTGTTGCCACACTTGCAGGTGCTATAGCGACCGCAGCATTTTATTATTTTGTGCTATTATCACGGAGATTCTACTCATCAGTTTCAGTTCCCCATTTTCGTCTTTGATAAACGTAAAGTATTACACGTAGCAGAAATTGTATTCTCAGTACGCACGGCTATCATAACTTAGAAACTCAAGCACTCGTAGCGAATTTTAAGCTCGTGGGGTGTAAACTTCTGCATTTACATACTGTACGAACTTCATTTATTTTAGTAAAGTTTTGACTCCTTAATACTACAGATCTGTTACGCTGCCACCACAAGGAAATGCAATGTGCTGGCGATAGATAACCTCCATAACCCTATTTCATTCCATGGATATAGTAAGAGCTGACTAAAAAAATGTCATTAGAATCATGATGATTGTATTACCATCTCTTTTACGGCACACGTAACCCAGTCCGGAGACGAGCAGGTATCAAGGTCAGGTGCAGGTCCAAGGTGCGAGACATGTGCCAGCATCATCGTTAATCCGCCTTTCAAGCGTATTTATTAGATAAATCCTTCAATCAACGGTTGAAGCTCATGACTTTAACGGGTCTAAAAGAAAGAGAGAATTACAAAAGTCAGGAGCTCAGCGCTCGCCTTTAATTTTATGATAAACAATCCAAGTTCGATCCCTAAAAATTAAAGTGTAAATTTCAATTACATTTTATTTTTTAGGGATCGAATCAAACTGAAATAAAGCTAATACATTCACATGTATCAATAATGATACATGTGAAATATAATATGGGACTAGCAATGTGGCGTTATTGATATTTGAGATAATCAAAGGCGATTTATTTGATCAAATTTTATGTTTATCAAAAAAAAATTCCCTTTCATTACAATTGGTGCAGCTATTTGGAAGAGTAGCCGTGCACACAGACAGACAAATAAAATTTTTAAAAGAAGTCAGTTATTTAATATTATAGACAGAGACTGCAAATTTATTATATGCATAGATCATGGGATAATTTATCTATGATTATTGATTAACTCATTTATTTACATCACATTAACATATACAATTCTTATTACCGTAGTAGTGAAAAACTATAACTAAAACTTAAATGAACATACAGAGCTACTTCCGAAGTAAAATGAAATGGTTGAATAGGTCATATAAATTTTAGTAATTTGAATAAAAATACCTAGTTAATTTTTACTATGGGATTGGTAATGTTATAATTATACCTGTTATTCTTGTATAAATATATTAATAAAATCAAACAACTTTTGTTTTTTAATATGTTTTGTTTCCTTAAAAGTAATTGGGTAATATTATTCAAATATTGCAATCGATTTTACTCTCTCGCTTTTCCAAATTATCTGTTTCAAGGCGAAATTTCTCCTCATGAACGCATTAGTCGCAGAAATTAAGCCGCAATAAATAATGATGT
This sequence comes from Parnassius apollo, assembly GCA_907164705.1. NCBI lineage: Eukaryota > Metazoa > Arthropoda > Insecta > Lepidoptera > Papilionidae > Parnassius > Parnassius apollo. The sequence goes on along the minus strand of CAJQZP010001666.1, from coordinate 110,390 downwards.
TCCAGCAATGTGCAAAGAGTCTGAGAGAGTTTTATTGTGATCAGAAAATTTTAATCTCTTTTCACAATCACCCAAAGAATTCAATACAATTTAAAGCATTAAACATAATATGTAGACTTCAATTTACTTGTTTTTTATTTTTATTTAAAAGATTATTACTCATTTAAAACATAAACGAAAATGCTATAAGAAGCTACTTTTACAACTGTCCCCATAATAGAAAATCTTCTGAGATGTGGAAATTCCTTCTTTCTGTTGGTGTCGGTAGGTCTCAGATTTTAATATAGAAAGGCGTTAAAGAAAATGATCTAAATAAACATTTTGCTACTCCTACTGTGACTTTAGATCCTTACTTTAATCAAAAATGTTACTCACATTGTCGGATATACCGAAACCACATCCCCCTTTCATCATTCCCGTGTGACGGAGGAAGATGTTAAAAAAATCCATCCTAGCCATCTCTTCAACTGCTGTTCTATGCTCGCTGATGATTATGCCAGTTCTACCTCTACTTATGCCCACCCTACACGTGTCCCCGGGTGGTGCTAAACGAGCGACAAAGCCGAAAAAATAGACTCGGCTCCTCGCCGTATGGTAGGTAGTGGCGTAAAATCTACCACCAAACCTTGTTCGCACCATGACTCAGGAAATAAAAGAAATAGCCCCGAGTTCCCGGCGCCCCTTAAATGGGGCAGGGGTGCGAAGAATCTCAGGCAGAAAAACCGGCGACGAGGTTCGCCACCCGTCACGTTCTGTCTCCCGGAGGGGCGAAAAGTGAATTGCGGAAACCCGTCTGGCTACGCTGAATGTATGTGAAGGAATGAATGATAAGATGGATGAAGTATGCGAAATGATGAATGACAGAGGAATAAATGTGTTATGTGTGAATGAGACGAAACGAAAGGGAAAAGGATGCCACTGCACATGGCACGTATACCGCGTATTGGTCTGGTGTAGGCGAGACCGAACGGGCATGCCAGGGAGTCGGTTTCATCCTTTCAGAAAGAATGGGTCAATGTGTGAAAGAGTATGAATGTGTAAGCCCGAGACTGCTATGGATACGAATGAAAGTGGGCTTAAAGAAGCTGTTCCTGCTAGGGGTGTACGCCCCAGACATGTCTAAGCCCACTTACATCCGAGAGCAGTTTTGGGACATGGTAAGGATGGTGTTGACAAAATGTAAGGAAAATGAAAATATTATTATGTTAGGAGACTTTAATGGAAGGGTTGGGGTGAAGAGGTCTGGTTATGAAAGGATATTGGGAACGTTTGGTGATGAAAGTATAAATGAGAATGGTGAAGACCTCCTCACCGTATGTGCAGAAAAGAATCTTTTTGTGACGAATACTTTTTTTCGTCATAAGAAGATTCACATGTATACATGGGAAAGAGGTGATGATAGAAGCATGATAGATTTCGTAATTGTGGATGAAAGAATGAGGAGCGCAGTCGTAGATACAAGGGTTTACCGGGGGTCCAACGTAGGGACGGATCATTACTTGGTCTTATGTCGAATTAATGGTCTTTTCAAGCGTTGGCGGCATCGGACATCTGTGTCTACCACTGCGTTACAGCGTATAAGAATAGAGAAGTTACAAGATGAAGATGTGATAGAGAAGTATAAATGTAGACTGAGAGAAAATATTAGATGTTTGAATGAGTTGCGTATGAATGATTTAGACTTGAATACTGTGTGGGACAATATTAAGAAAGGTTTGGTGGATACCGCCACCGAAGTATGTGGTGTAAGTAAGAGAACAAATGAAAGGAAAAGTAATACGTTGTAGTGGGATGATGAGGTACGGGTGGAAGTTGAATCAAAGAAGAAAGCATGGTTAGATTTACTAGCAACCAAAGCTGGTAATTCTTCTGGTATGAATGATGAGATTGAAAGAAAAAAGGCAGAATTTGGACTTCTAAATAAGAGATTAAAAGAAGTTGTTGAAAGGAAAAAGAAAGAAACAACGGATAAGAATGATAGAAGGATATCTGATAATTTCCAGGCTAACATAAAAATGTTCTGGAAACTCGTAAGAACTGCCAGGGGAAATACAAAACAGTCTATAATAAATGCTATAAGAGACGAGAATGGATGTATTCTGAATAATGAAGTTTCGAATTTAAACAGATGGAAGGAATACTTTGAAAGCGTGTTTATGAGTGAAGAGTCGTCTGAATTAAATGAACTAGAAATTCCGAAAGAAGTGGAAAGGGTATGGAGATAAGTGTAGATGAAATAATGAAAGCAATGAAAAGCATGAAAGCAGGTAAGGCAGCTGGATATGATAGAGTATCACTCAAGATGCTAAGGGCTGGAGAGGGAGTGGTGGCAGTTTAATTTATGTTGGGAATTAAAACGGGTACCGGATGACTGGTGTAAAGCAGTTATAGTACCAATATATAAAGGAAAAGGGTCACAGCAGGACTGCAAAAACTACCGCTTGCTCAGCTTGCTTAGTATTGTGGGTAAACTGTATGCTAAGGTGTTAATTGAAAGAGTTACGAAAGAAACAGATGGAAAAATTTGGGATGTGCAAGCGGGTTTTAGAAAGGTAATGGGGTGTACAGATCAAGTCTTCGTTTTTTGTGCGTTCATGGACTTGGAAAAGGCTTATGACAGAGTAGACAGGAATGTGTTATGGCAAACACTGAACTCATATGGGTTGAGCGCTGGTTTGATACAGGCATTAAGGTCTCTTTATAGGGACTCTAGTGCTTGTGTCAGGATCAATGGGGTCTACTCGGACTGGTTTGGCATCCAAAAAGGTGTCAGACAGGGCTATGTAGCTTCCCCTTGGCTGTTCAACCTATTTATGGACCGGTGTTTGCAAACTTTGAAAGATGAAGAAAGTGGGTTAAGAATGGGCGAGTTAACCGTCAAATGCCTTTTGTATGCCGATGATCAAGTCATATTTGCGTCATCGGCGGCAGAGTTGCAAATGATGGTTACATTAATGAACTGGGAATTAAAAGAAAGGGGAATGAAAGTGAACGCAAGTAAGACGAAAGTGATGGTTTTTGAAAGAGAAGAAAGCAAAACGGTATGTGAAATAAGAATAGAAGGAGAGTTAATTGAGCAAGTGGATGAGTTTGTGTATTTGGGATGTGTATTTAGCGGGGATTGTATATATGATAGGAATATAGAACGACGAGTAAATGCAGAGAATAGAATGAATGGGGCACTACACTCTATTATGAAGAACCAGAATGTGTCAAAACAGGCACGTATGGTAATTCATAATGCTATGTTAGTCCCTACTTTAATGTACGGTAGTGAAAGCTGGGTGTGGCAGAAGAAGCACGAAAGTAGAATAAATGCTGTAGAAATGCGGTCTTTAAGGAATATGCTAGGGTTGAATCTGAATGACAGGGTGAGAAATTGTGTGATAAGAGATAAATGTGGTATGCAAGATGATGTTTTGACCAGGATTAAGAAAGGAATTCTTCGGTGGTTTGGTCACGTAGAAAGAATGAATGAGGAAAGAGTGACAAAGCAAATTTATATGGCAGATGTGAATGGCCGAGTCGGGAAGGGACGCCCTGGAAAAAAGTTTATCGACCAAATTGGCGATATTTTGAAAATGGGCCACGTTAGCCTTAACCGACGAGCATGTATGCGTAGATATTAGGAGGAAATTTATTTACAATTTTAGCGGAACTGGCGGGAATCGAATACATATTTTACGTTTAGATTTGACTAAAGTTATGCCATTTGGTGACGGCTTGAGACGACTATGAGAAATTCCAGAACGTTGTTTTGGTTTGTCACAGATCGATGACTTCGTTTACACCAGACGTAAAACCATCTAGAAAGATGACCAGGTTAAAGGTTCGAGACGTCTGGTGCTACGTTTGCTACGTCTATCTTTTACGATGTTGACCCTGCTTCTTGTGTAATGCTGATTACTTTAATGAATGTTAGGTAATGATAGTAGGTAAACCAAGATGATAAGGGATTTATCATACTTATATCGTCCTTAATATGATAAATTTACACTAGAGAGAACATTGCGTATGATAGTAGGTAAACTAAGATGATAAGGGTTTTATCATTCTTATATCGTCCTTAATATGATAAATTTACACTAGAGAGAATATAGCGAAAAAAAAAGCTTTTAACGAATTGCAAATCTCAATAGTGTGAGGCATCTGCTTAAGATATACGACAACAAGCGTATTCTAGCCAACCATTATATTACGATTTATTATGATGTCTGATGATGGTTTAATGTAATCGCTTGTTCAAACTTTAATTACCTTATATATCTGTGTAAATAAATGTTCCTATTACACCAATATTTTTACTGCAATATCTCTCCGGAGAAGTCCACGGCCTTAGGTTTGTCTCTCTCGTTATGAGGGCATTAATCGATTTAATTACCGCTATAATACAATACAATAAAATTGGATTTTAATTACCGTTATAATACAATACAATACATGGAAGTACAAAACATGTTTACATTATGTTGGCAAACGTTACGTTTGGCAGATGGATTAAGGATCGCCGTCCAGACGTCTGCACCGTGGACGCTGCTGCCTGTCACCGGTAATGATATTTTAGATCTGGCGTAAACATGATGGTATATATTGTGACAAAGTTTTCCAGAACCTCACACGATATCCATGGAAAGTAATACAGAGTACATATTTCAAGTAAAAAATAGTAATTAGTGATTCTTACTTTCTTTTTTTAAAGAAACGTTACCTCCTAAAATAGGATTATCTGCTGTTTCTTGGGGACAGTTTTCATACATAAATTTTAGTAGAATTAACATCCAAGCTCGGAACAACTATTTGTAGGATATACATATATATATATATATATATATATATATATATATATATATATATATATATATATATATATATGTATATATATTTGTTCTGAGCGGGATTCGAATCCTAGTTGATCAGCTGATCGTTAAGCCACTGCGCCACGGATCTGTCGATTCATAATGGAAATTTCTTACTGAACATTTTTAATTGTCTCTTTGTTCTTATTGTAAATCCAAAATTACTTAATAATTTAATTTAGCAAATAATTAAAATTTAATAAAATTAGATCAAGGATTTAAAAATAATTTCGCCCTACCCACACACAAAATACACTATAAAGTGAAGTTGCGAAAAAATTGTCCGTTGATAAAACATAACGTAATATAAGCTCTTTTGCTTGTCACCCAAAGGGGTAGGTAGAGACTATGGACTCCCATTTGGCACTTCTTTCACAGCCATATATCTACGTATACACGCTTGTGGGTTAAGGGTACACTCAACTTGACCCATCTCCAATATATCGCCAATTTGATTGATAAACGTCATTATATGATTGATAAACGCCCTTGGCGATTCTGCCATTTACTGCTGCAATATAAATTTGCTTTTTCACTCTTTTCTCTTTCATTATTTTCACGTGTCCAAGCTACCAGATCATCTTGTAAATCACACCTTTATCTTATCACTCATTTCCTTACACTATTATTTTGAGTACCATTTAGAGACGTTTTATACGTGGTAGAGCCATGCTGCAGTTATATTAGTAGTACAGTTGTAGTAAGAATGGGTCAGCTCGACCGGGGAATCCCACCCTGTTAAATAACCAGCGTGAAATAGTAGCTTAATACTGCTATGTTTCGTATGGTGAGTGTAGAGAACCGGAGACCCTTTTTTACTGGAAATGAGGTATTCCATCTTAGTCCCCACGGGTGAAAACGCATCTGCATTTTGATTTGTAATCGAGGATAGATGTAGATGTCTATAAGCCGCAGCAACCATTAACCATCAGGTAGACTGTGTGCTTATTTGTCACCCTATCCTATAAAAAAAGATATTAAATTCACTCTGCCGCATCCTCTGCACACCCAACTTTTACTATTATACTTAAAGGTTAGGAGTAACACATCAATGGGCTCTGCGATATGTATCTTTTCGATACATTTTGTTATCCACAATAGAGTGAAGAACCCAATTTACTCTGCATCCCACATTCACGCTTCATTCTATATCCCTGTCATTTCTACCAACCCTGCTAAACACACAACTAAATACAGGAACACGTCCACTTACCCAACCGATTCTCCTTCTGTTCTTATTTCCCGTTGATAATTATGTAGTTAATTAAAAGAATGTTCAGCTGCTGTAGCTATTTAGACCTTTATCTCAAACTTAAAATCTGTGTGCCTAGAGCAATCTGTATTGACAGCTGCGTTTTACCCAGTTGTATTGAGATTTCATCTCGCCTCAACTAGTCCCGAACAAAGCGAGCTGCTGAGAATTTATTCTAACAAAAAGAAGAACAACTGTTTACGACATCAGCTATAAAGTAATTGTATAATATATTTTTGAAGAGAAAGCTTCTTTAGGCATGTTGGACACTTTTGAAATGGGAAAAGTACTGCAATCGCGTGACCGTTTGCTCAGATGCATAAAATTGATGAAAGTTATGTTGAAAATCCAATTGATAAAACTTATATGTACTTTGTTAGATTAAATTTTATGACTATATTGATACGTTGATAAAAATGATTTCTAATAAAAAATACTTCCTAAAAAATATTTCTTAACAACCCGAAAATAATGTTTACACGTTTATGAAGCTAAAAAGTTTTCACTTCTTACGTGCAGTGCTACGACTGACAGTTTATTTAAGTAGGGCAATGAATGGTACCTACCCTGACTCCTAGGCAGTAAAGCTGTAATTCCTGCACTCAACATTCAGAATGTATTTAATTAGAACGATACTTTGATGTTTTATCTTTTATATAACAATAATGGAATCTAAGGTAATGATGATTATCGTTACCGTTACCGTTACCGTTACCGTTACCGTTACAGACTGTTAGAGTCCACTACTGAATACAGGTCTCCCCCCTGTTGATTGCTTCATATGCCATAGTTGCCATACTTGGCAGATTATTGAGGTAATAAATGATGGATTTAATACCTCAATTTTTATTATACTTTTTTTTACTATATCTACATCGAGTTGCGTGAATTATTGTAGAATTTAGTGCCTGGCCTAATTTAATTGATCTATGTAGATGTAATTTTTGACGTGTGACAACCCAATGACTATAAATATACTCTGAAAAAATATGCTGAAAACGCGATTAATTTTATATTTTAATTATATTATGACACAAACTAACAATTGTTCACGACCACTGAACAAAAGTACGCGAGTCTGAAAAAGAGAATGAACCGTTTCATCTTTATTGTTCAGTTTAAACTGTTCTCAATAAAACTACATCGTGCATTTTGTAAATTGGTATACCATTTTGTTGTTCAAGTTGTGAACAGAAGAAAAATATGTAAATTATTATAAGCAAAAATGAATGCAGGTTATTACTTTTATAGTGCATAAGTTGGAATCTAAAATGACTAGCTTCAATTTTATTTTCATATGATGGAAAGCCAATAACTTTTTCCACTGCGATAAAGTATACTTATGCTCTTTTATCAACGTCTTGAAACGTCTACGTGATATTCCGGAGTTTGAAATTTTTTCGCGGAAAAAAAAATTTAAGACTAGTGAAGTATTTTAAAGATTCAAAAATGTAAATTTTAAAAATTATGTATAATAGTAATGTATTAATTAGTTTAGTAACTAATTTAATTAGTATACCAATTAAAAGTGACGTGGGGCCAACCATATAGCTCGAATAACCGATAACCAATAGGTAAGAGAACTTCTCGACTGGCAGTCTCCTACTAGGTAGCGCAGTGTCAGGTGATCCCTCATTCTGGAGTGACAACCTAATAAAATACGCAGGTAGTCGATATATGCAGTTGTAAGATTTTACTGGCCTTTGAGAATATCTGCGGTGTCGTAAGAGGCGACAGAGGCGAACGGAAATAGAAAATGGGCAGCAGCATGTTCCCGCTAACAACTCGAAATAATAAACAAAACTTCGGTTGCAATCGTAGCAACTGTTGCAAAATCCCCTATAAGGCAATCTATGGGGGAAGCCTTTGTTCATCAGTGAAATTTTATAGGCTGTAATAAAAACTGGTATTTCTTATATAATATTTCAATAACAATAATAAATTACCGTACATCGATATGGTTGCGAATTTTCTGAATCTGAGAAAGAAAATTGGCAAGCGACAGTTTATTTGGAACGTAAATGAAAATGCACATAGTGTTCAGCAGTCATAAACAAATGGAACTTTGAGTCATAATACAATATGAAACATACAAGAAAATAAAAATAGTATTTCGTGGATTGTGTTGCTCAATGTTTGTTAATATTTTCATATGTAAGTATATAAGCTGACCTGGTGGTCATAGCTATGCTCTTACCTGTAAGTGAGGCGATGATTTTTTTCAAATTCACTCCAGGCTTTAAGTTTATCTTTAAATCATGTCATTATCATGTAACGAGCTTTATTACATTTTTAACATTCGCAGTAATAAATAAAACGACATTAAAAAGTAGTTTGCGACAAATGTCATCAGATAAAACTTTGCACGAAGCATTATCCAACGCCCTCGTTCGTCTAATGAATTGTTTTGCTGGCAAAATATAATGTCGCACAAAGATTGAAGAAAATTAGATCTTTTTAAATATTTTTGTCCTATTATCTCCCTTCCTCTATTTATTAACAAATATTTAAAATACACTGGAGAATAGACTAATGCCATTTCGTTTATTATTTGCTATATTTTTTTTGTAATCATTTAAGGAGGTAATAACATAACATAAGACGCCCAGAGAGGTAAGCAAAGGCTACGGACTTCTATTTAACTGACGCACCTTACTCGCCTTACCGTTACAGCCTATTAATGTCAACTGTTGAACATACGCCTCCCCCACTGGTTGCCTCAGAGGATATATTTGTCATAGTTGCCACGCTTGGCAAGCGAGTTGGCAACCGCAGTTTTTATTCGTTATTAGGAAGGCTATGTGCACCTACTGCATCTGCATTTTTTTTGTTTTCCTCTTTCTTCTCTTACGACACCCGCGGGATGCTCGGGGTAGTAAATATTCTTACACCGCTACTTCATCGTATTTTTTATAGAAATAACAGCGACAAACGAGCATACAGTCTACCTGATGGTAAGCAGATGCTGTGACCCATAGACATCTTCACATTTATATAACTACGCAATTTAATAATTAATTTTAACTTTTGGTATTATAAGTAAATCGTTAATATTATTAAAAGTTACGTGGGACTTAAAAGAGAACATTTTAAGTCTGAATCCAGTAAAGTGATAAACACCTATGATAACGGCATAAATGTCACTGAAAACTGGTAGTATTTGATGATATTTGTGCCATGACAAAAGGCCGGCAACGCCCCCACAGTTCCCCAGGAGCTGCAGTTGTTCATGGGTGGCTGTCGATACTTTACATCATCTGCTTCTATAAAAATTATCTATATAATAAGTAAGTACGAGTTTGTCCTGTAACTAACAAGACAAACCGATATTCTTTATGGAATGTAAAGAATTACCTTACCTTACCATAAGAGAACGTTCTTATTTATCTTTTTCTTTATAATTTATTTTTCTTTCTTAAATCGTTATACGTCCCCTCGGTCGGATATTTTTCTGTATCGAGGAGATTACATACATATATTACTCAAGAACACATCTAAACCTGGGACAATGCATGTTTTATGCGGAATTCGAACTCGCGGCTCTAAAGCGCTTCAGAACGCTTAGTTACTCTGATACGGAGCCATCAGAACTCTTTGAAGTTAATAAATGGAATGTGTGCTTGATCTTAAAAATAAAATTAAAAATTGAAGCATCCTGATGAATTATCCATAAGAAAAAATGTCTGCGACGGACAAATAGACACCATACAACAACAAAAAAATATTTAAAGATGCTCAATATATTATTACCCGAACCATTTACGATCCAAAATATTTAAAAAAAATAAACATGTTTTCTGATGAAATGACTATTTCAAAATAAAATATTAATTTCGAAACTAAAAAAATCTTAAATAGAAGCGTTTCGTAAGAAAACAATTACCTAGTTAAATATAATTAAGGAACTTTATTGCCATGGTAACATAAGCTCTCAACAACAGGGAAAGGCAATTACGTCCTTAATTGCACTGTGAGTTAAAATAATTTGAAACCCCTGAACTCGCATAAACATGGTAGTTACGTGTTTGATTTAATATGTCTTGTGACTAAACACGAAAGTAACATAGGTACAACCTAGTAGGGTGACTAGGTTGCTATCACGGCCAAGATTACGCTGCAACTGCTCGTACAACGATAACCGCTTCCGCCTTCACTTCACTTGTGGCCAGCGCGCCTCCCATTGGGCGAACAAAATGAGGCCATCAATCTAGCCCACCATTGAGCATGCCCGTGCGGGAAGGCAACGGAAGTAAATGAAGGTTGTACCAGCTAATAAACTAACTAACACAAAATGCGAGTTAGCATACGTCAGATTTAATGATCAAAAGTCAATATGCTCCTAGTCTCCTGTCCGGCTAATTAAATTGGTATCCATCCTTTTAATTGGGGTGCGAATTCAGAAGTCCTCCACGTGTGCCTGGTAGTTGCGGGTCCCTCTCGATACGTCTGGAGGGAAGAGCAGCTACTGGGCCGGTGCACCCTGGGCGCGGCGGTAATCTTCCTCGAGAAATGAGAAGAAATTCTCATTCCTTGGGGAATGTTGCTGCCGCGGCTAATTATTCTGGCATGGGAGGGGGGGTCCGTCCCAGACCAACAGTGCGTTCCTCTGCGTGACCCTCTGATCAGCAGAGGGCATAGCGGGAGGAGTGAGGGCGGGCTCGGTGTGCACTTACCCTGCCTCCGGGCAGACAGTGAAGGATTCATCCTTTGCTGTCACCGCCGGTCTCGTAATCCCAGTATCGAAGTGTCGTGGATCAAGTCTCGCGGCTTTGATAGGGACCGAGGGTCTTGGCTTAATCGCCTGGACCGCGAGGGCGAAAACCTCTATAAAAAAGTTACTCCGAATCCCAAGCGGCGACGCACCGCGAGGGGATGGATGGCTGACGGGGTTCTATGACCAAAACAGCCGCTAGTGTGCTCCTCGCCAGGGTACCTGCAGACCCCCTGGCGAGTAATAAATCCTCTAAATCTGCTTACCTTGGGACAGGGGTCTCTGCCAAGGTGGACCTTTAATTCCCCCATACTCGTGGGTACAGAAATGGAAACACCAAAAGCAAAAAACAAAACCAAAACCGCCGGCAACGGCAACGTAGAGGAGAGGAGGAGCGATGCGGGGACAGAGTCCGACGCCGCATCGAGCAGCGTGGGAGGCCCAGAGAGCTCCCGACGTGTGGGGCCTGGGACCGCGGAGAACAGTAAGTTCTTCCGCAAGCGGTCCAGGCGGGATGGCGACCAGGGGCCGTCATCCGGTGAAGAGGAGGTCTCGGCCCGGAAAATCCCCACCAACAGGCGGGGCGGGCTGAGAGACAAGGGGTGCCAATCAGAGGGGCGAACGAGCGGCAAAGCTTGCCGAGGAGGGGCGCCACCCGGGCGATACGGCTTGGGTATCAGGCGAAGAGACGAGTGCGACTGGCGGCTCCAAGGTGGAGCGTAAGGCCAGATTCGTAAAGGAGGTGGAGGCCGCGATCAGGGTCGTGGCCTACAAGCAAAAGCCCTCCTCGAAGTTCAAGGCCATTCCCGGGGCCTCTGCCTCTATCATGGCGGCTGCGGAGGCCAACTTTGTTGGGGCCGGGCCTAACGCGGACGAGGTGGCGAAGCTGCGGGCCGACGTGGCCCGCCTGACGTCCGCCATGGAGACTCTCCAGAAGGAGAACGAGAAGCTCCGCGCAGACCTGGCCAGTCTACGTGAGCCTGCCTCTCGCGCGGCGCCCCAGACGCAGCGCCCAAGCCAGCCCGTTCCGGTGGAGAACCAGGTTCTGAATCTGGTCCGGCAGGAGCTGGCTGCCTTCCAGCACCAGTTCTTCGTGCTGGAGGGCATCGTCCTGCGCCCCCCCCCTAGGGGCAAACAAGACGGCAGCGAGGCCGGCAACGGTCTCGTACGCGGCGGCCACGGCTGCCGCATCCAAGCCGGGGCCGTCCAGCCAGCCCTCGGGCGGGGCTGCAGTTGCCCCCTCCCCCCTGAAAAGCCGGCTCCGGCAAATCCGGTACCGGCTGAATCGACTACGGCTAAGCCGGCGACGGGAAAGAGGCAAGACGAAGGCAAAAAGGGCAAGGCGGCAGCACAGGTGGTGGCTGCACCAGGCCCTGTGCCTGCGGCGAATGTGCCAGCGCCAGCGGCAAGCCAGCTGCCGCCGCCGTCACCGCCCCCCCAGCTCACTACACACGGCTGAAGCCGGTTGGCAGGTGGTCGGGGACAAGAAGAAGGGGAAGAAGGCAGCCAAAAAGGCCAAAGAGCAGGAGCGGCAGCGCCAGTTAAGGGCGCACAAGATCGCGGCTAAGCTCCGCACCTCGAAGACCGCAGCTGTAGTGATTACACTACAGCCGGACGCGGAAAAGAAGGGCGTTACCTACCGCGATCTGCTCGCGAAGGCGAAGGTGGCGGTGGATCTCGGGGAGCTCGGGATCACCGGAGGCCTCCGGCTCAAAGTCACCCAGACGGGGGCCCGTATGCTGGAGGTCCCCCGGGGAATCCAGTGGCGCGACCGCGGACGCTTTGGCTGCGAAGCTCAGAGCGTCTCTGGACGCGGACGAGGCCCGGGTGTCCAGGCCCGTCAGATGCGCAGACCTGCGCATCATGGGTCTGGACGACTCGGTATCGGAGGAGGAGTTGGTGGCCGCCGTCGCCAGGTCCGGTGTCCTCGTAGCGGCGATAGGCGGCGGCGACCTCTCGCGTCCGGCCCTGGTTGAAGCCATGGTCCGGAGCGAGACGGAATGGGATGCCGTCACCACCTACTGCGAAGCAGTGATGCTAGCGAAGGAGGTGGTGGAGCGGGAGAAAGAGAGAGCAGCAGCTTTCCTCCCCGGCCGCCGCGGGAGACGCCCCGGGCGTCGGGGGCTACGTCGTGGCCCCCGGCCACCGTAGGCGCGGGCCTGTGGACGACGAGCAATGGGTAGCTCGCCGTCCGTCCGTCTAACGACGACAGGCCGTGTCTACGGTGCGTTTTGTTCCACGCGCGCCTCAAAGAGCTGTCAGCAGCGTGAAGGGGCCTGCAAGGGCCGACGCCTGCCGGGGCTGCGGGCTGTTCAAAAGAGATACCGCGGCTCCGGAACGTAAGGGCACTGAAGGAACACGGATGCTTTTTAGTCAGTAAAAGTCTGACACTCCCTTACGCTCCACCCAGAGCGAAAGGCGTCATTAGATGATTTTCCATCCGCAAAAAAAAAATCCTTTTAATTATTTCTGCCACCACATAACAGTGCTCGCACTGTTACATTCCGGAACTAAGGGTATAGAGAGCCAGTATAATTAAAGACTGTGAGGCATTCGATCGTAATCCTTAAAGGTGACAACCATTAGTAGTCTTCTTTCTTTGATTTTGGCTGCATGTGTCCATGGACTGCAGTAACCACTTAATTTTTATAAAACAAAGAGAGAAATATATTTACGTCCTTAGTACGTTGAAAAGTTATAAGAGCCTATTCGGATTCTTTAGGTTTTATATAGGAATTTTTGGTGGTATTTTAAAGCATCAATACAAACACATATTTTGTTAAAGTCAGTTAAAGTTACCGTCCGTATAAGTGCTACTATTGGGCACATACCTCCCATTATTTCCGAAAGGGTGTTAACCGATGTCCGCCTGGCTGCCGTAATGCGTATTGGCGAATTTCATAGGCAGACATGCATGTTTCCTCACGATGTTTTCCTTCACCGCCGAGCACGTGGTAAATCAGCACTTAAAATTGCAATTAACAATTTAATTGGTGCCGACCAGGATCAAACCCGGGTTGCTCGCGTTTTTTAAAATTTATAGCGAATAGCGATAGCATAGCCTCCGAGCTACCACGGCTCTATATGTTTTGTGGGTATAAAAAATTTGGCGTAAAATTTCTTTAGTAACATGTAAAAAATCTTAAACTTATATCTTAAGCAAATAAACTTGTATCTTATTGTGCAGAGTAATATGTCGATAGAGGTTATGCTTTCAAACAATTACAAAGTTGTCATTTTTTAAGATTATCTTTCTAAGATACTACGCATATTTGTGAGGAACATGTGGAGTATACCAATTCAAATTGTAACAGCTCAGTCAGTTCTTTCCTGCTCCATAGAGCCTTTAGATATGAGAAGACACCAATTCTTGGCGGTAAGACATTTGTTGGGCCGTTTTTAATTTTTTAACATACTTTAACGTGACACTTTGAATGTAGAAGTAAAAGGTAATGATAACGAGTAATATATTCCAGACCGAATTTGAATCACATTTTGTGACTTAGTCAAATTTAAATTAAAAATTAATTAATTATAACAAATTTAACATACTTTGGACATTCTTTGTCACCACGTCTGGGAAATACTTAGTCCAGTTTTATACACGTAATCGCCACAAAGTTTTTACAGTAAATGTAAAGCTTGTCAAACACTGATTTATATTTGGCTCCTATTATTATTGGGCTGTGATGTAAATAAGAGTATGTCATACCACACAAATGTGGGTTATTGGGTCTAAAATGTGATATATTAAATTTCCCGGGTATGCAGATTTCAACATAATGCATTTACATCAGCAAGCACATTTTAATAAGTTCTTAAAATTGTGAGTCTTTGCCGACGATGTTAAGCTTCCTTATAATAAAAACTTTTATATTTACACGGTAAAAAGTCCTGAGTGAGTTTGGAGTGAAACATATCGTTCCTCCTCCTGGAAAGGGCACAACAACGTCTGCCTGGCTCAGTTAGTAAATGTATTATAGTGGCATTAAGTAAAAACTTTTATAAAGGTACAAAAAAACGTAGTCCCTATTCCCTAACTGATCTATAAAACTCAAAATACAAAAATAAAAATTTCTAGGTAGGTAGTAGTAGTAAGCAAGATCTTTTTCTTTCATTATGGATCATAGTTAATTCTCTGAAACATTTGACTGGAGCTAGTTATGAGACATTGAAAGCGACATTAGTAGCTTTTCTTTTAAAACAAAAATCCTAATGTCCGAAAAATCTCTTTTATGTGTAACACAATTTCTTTGCTTTATTGATTAATAATCTCGAGGATCATGTTTTATAGACA
Organism: Parnassius apollo; assembly: GCA_907164705.1. Classification (NCBI taxonomy): domain Eukaryota; kingdom Metazoa; phylum Arthropoda; class Insecta; order Lepidoptera; family Papilionidae; genus Parnassius; species Parnassius apollo. The sequence goes on along the minus strand of CAJQZP010001666.1, from coordinate 95,274 downwards.
TTAGAACATTAGAAGCAAAGAGTCGCCTCTTTCGACATCCTGGGACGATATGGGGTAGCGGATTTTCTTACACTGCAAGAAATAGAAATAGAAACTTTTTTGAAGTGACGTTGTGATTTGAAACAAGAGACAATCGTATATATCTATAGGATTTAATCTGAGTGAGATGAATGAGATTGAATACAGTGTAGTAAGCAAAAGTAGCCTAATGTCAGGGTGCGGACCGCGAACTCAAAAGGTTGTGGGTTCGAATCTGTCATTCGATTATTATTTTTAAGTTTATCTTTGTGAGGTGCTTTAAAGATAGTTAATATACATTTTGACTGTTAAAATAAACAGCCAAAAATTAACAAATTTTATTTAATAAATAAAATTAAGCATATTGAATATTATCTTAATCAATCCCTTTATTACAATCGACGGTTTCATGACATCGATTTATATTAAATTCTTCGTGTTTATAACGCAACGCATATCTTATTTACCACTTTGAGAGTTAATCAATGTTTGTTCGATAAAATGACTTTACCAATAGAATGAATTAGATGGCGCTATTACAAACCACGAATGAGCAATGCAAGAATGAAGTAGATGGCGCTATTACAAAGCACGAATGAGCAATGCAAGAATGAAGTAGATGGCACTATTACAAAGCACGAATGAGCAATGCAAGAATGAAGTAGATGGCACTATTACAAAGCACGAATGAGCAATACAAGAATGAAGTAGATGGCACTATTACAAAGCACGAATGAGCAATGCAAGAATGAAGTAGATGGCACTATTACAAAGCACGAATGAGCAATGCAAGAATGAAGTAGATGGCGCTATTACAAACCACGAATGAGCAATGCAAGAATGAAGTAGATGGCGCTATTACAAACCACGAATGAGCAATGCAAGAATGAAGTAGATGGCGCTATTACAAAGCACGAATGAGCAATGCAAGAATGAAGTAGATGGCGCTATTACAAACCACGAATGAGCAATGCAAGAATGAAGTAGATGGCGCTATTACAAACCACGAATGAGCAATGCAAGAATGAAGTAGATGGCGCTATTACAAACCACGAATGAGCAATGCAAGAATGAAGTAGATGGCGCTATTACAAACCACGAATGAGCAATGCAAGAATGAAGTAGATGTCACTATTACAAACCACGAATGAGCAATGCAAGAATGAAGTAGATGGCGCTATTACAAAGCACGAATGAGCAATGCAAGAATGAATTAGATGGCGCTATTACAAACCACGAATGAGCAATGCAAGAATGAAGTAGATGGCGCTATTACAAAGCACGAATGAGCAATGCAAGAATTAAGTAGATGGCACTATTACAAAGCACGAATGAGCAATGCAAGAATGAAGTAGATGGCGCTATTACAAACCACGAATGAGCAATGCAAGAATGAAGTAGATGGCGCTATTACAAAGCACGAATGAGCAATGCAAGAATGAATTAGATGGCGCTATTACAAACCACGAATGAGCAATGCAAGAATGAAGTAGATGGCGCTATTACAAAGCACGAATGAGCAATGCAAGAATTAAGTAGATGGCACTATTACAAAGCACGAATGAGCAATGCAAGAATGAATTAGATGGCGCTATTACAAATAATAGTTTAATAATATACTAGGTACACTAGTAGTAGTATATCGAAAAAGAAGAAGGTGAAACTTTCGGACCTTGCTTAACGTTATGAGACTTTCATTCGATTTGGATTTCCTATGTTACTACTGTATTTCATGTTCGGAAAAATTAAACATCTTTATCATATTTGTATTGTTATTTATTATTAGTCAAGTATTTAATTAAAAACGTAATATTAATATGTTTAACGTGTGGGTACCAATTCTTACTTAACCTAGCTCTTCAGAATCAGTTAAAGGAACATCTTTAAAGTGCTTCCCTTCCAAGGGATGGATTCCTACGGCGGCACCGCTATTCCTGGCTAGGTGGCGACTATGGTAAAGGCGGGATAGGGGATGCTAAGAATCTCCGCTCGATGGTTAGTTGCCACCTAAGACGATTCAACTTGGCAACAAACAACGGACGCACCCTGGGGACTACCAAGAAGATCCTGGAGCTGGAAGAAGAGATAAACAAGTTGCCCTTGAATATTATAGGATCATCCGAGGTCTGAAGAGAGGGGAGGACACGGTGATTCTCGAATCCGGCAACTTGTTATATCAGTAGTTACGTTGTACCAGTTCTGGCGCACTGAGTCAGAAGTGGTAGGTACAAAGTACGACGTTCGTCGACTCACGATCCTAAAAAAAAAAAGGTTTTGGCATGCTCTGATCACGAATCTGCGGTCCATTTTTGCGTAAGATGCACGGTTCCGGAGATGTGCAGATCAATTAACTCTTATCTAATTAATATCCGGTGCGGGCCTCCACCGTCATTAGCGCTCCATTGTTCTTATCTACTTATCTATTGTTCGTTCAATACCGTCATTATCTATTCTTCCTCAGCGTGGTGCTATTGTATTATACTCCTTTGTTCCTATCTACACTAATCTGACTCATTAATAAAACACATTACCCAATTTTGTTAAAATTTTTATTTATAAAATACAAAATCTTATTACTTATTATCTATAAAATAGGAGCGAAACATCTCATCCACTAAAATATCGTTGTACAATGTGTTCCCTGTAAATATACTCGTAAAACTATGCATTGAACATCTCCATACATAACATAAACTGAAGTCCACTCATTCTGAATCCTATCAACATTCCAGTTCCATCTTTTACAATTTCTTTTAAAAAACTCTAGATGATATCGCACAGGTGCCCGTCCGAATGAATCAAAATATTGACCGACATCATTCGTATCGATATATAAAGCTACCCAATGTGACCCTGGTTTATCATCTGTATCCAAATTGCATATTATATACGTTGGTACGTGGGTGTACATGGGTAGTTTATTGGCAGCATAAACATTATTTTCTAGAGTGGGGTGAATCTTTTTCAGATGTTGTTGTACATCTAGTGTATCCATAATATTACTGCTATTAGTAGATTATTACAGTACCAATCTACTCAATGACTAATATAGGAATGATCAATTATAGTGATTTCTAAATATTAAATTGCATTCTTTGTGTTATACAAAACGTATTTGAGTCATCAATACACTGAACAAGACACGACAGGAAGGACGTAGGAATGTAGAGATAAGCAACAGAATGTAAGATAAGCTTGTTGACGCATAAAGTTACTATCAATTCTACTGCAGAAATTCTTTAGATTAGAATTATTACTCACTGATACTATATAAGACCAAGCAACTGCAGTCATGGAGTTAGTGTATGTTTCGTTTGACCGCAGTGGATCTATCAATACTACGTTTGTGTTACTTCAACGCATCAAAGGCCATGGATGTAAGTGTTTATTCTATTGACAAACTTACTTTTCTTTCTGTTATTTACTACGATTTAGTGTTAACAAATTATATTTAAATATTATGTGTGTTAGTACAAATATAAGTATATCACATAGTAGTTACGTTAGTAAACTAGTTAGTCTAGTAGCCCTAAAACCCTCTCAGAAATGAGAGGAGGCCTATGTTCAGCAGTGGACTTTAATAGGTTGTAACTTTAACTTTTTTAACTTTTATGATTAAGTGTTAACAAATTGATATTAACATGATAAAATCATTGAGCTTCGATGAAAATACCTATAAACAGTACTACTACTCGCCACTCTCCCCTCAAGAAGAGAGTGATGACATCGTCATTAATAATAACACATGCGATGGTGGAAAAAGAAAATCGCAATCGATTAATCATTTTTTTGAAGCTGAATCAAAAATAAAAAAGAGGAAGCTGTTATCATCAACCGTAGCAGGAGCCGCTAGAGATGGTGTATCATACATTTCTACTAATTCTGACGACGGAGACCAAGCGACGCATCTCATCAAAATTGAAATGTACGATATGAAGAAGCTATCCAAGATTCCAACTACTGATCATTGGAAACATGCTTCCACGAGGATTAAATATTACGTAAAGACTAATAAGGATAGCATCTACGACAACACAAACGTCCTCGTATACAATATTACAAAGACAATAGCAGAAAGCGAAAAAGTTAAAAAATACTTTTTTTAAAAATGACAGTCATTAGCTGATCATTAGTTAATGTGATTCTGTTTACTTAAATTACTTCCGTGTACTCATTATATTCTATTTCTAATCCTTTGTTAGACTTAAATATCGGACATTATTTGAAATTAGGGTATCAGTTGGTCTACCAACACTGAACTGTTACTTACTCTGCTACCTATTTTCTTCTTTACTATAAGGAGTTTGGTACTAGCTACTATTTGTGAAACAGAGTTAGCAGAACATTTTTATGATTTTGATTGGTACACCGGTAGTTTTATAGGTGTTGCTCACGAATCATGTAGCTCGAAGTTCAGAAAACCTCGTTATATACCAATATTTTTACACAACCTTAGTCACTATGATGCTCATTTTATTGTTCACGCGTTAAACTTTTGTAATGGTGAAGTCGAAGTTATCCCTCAAAATAAAGAAAAATATATATCCTTTTCCAAAAAATTAAATATGAATAACCACGAAATTATATTAAGATTCATAGATTCATTTAAGTTTTTATCATGTAAATTAGAAGAATTGGCCAAAAATCTCAGTAATGATCAATTTCAAGAATTACGTAGAAATTATCCTAATGATGAAGATTTCTTTCGTTTAAAACGGAAAGGCGTTTATCCATATGAACTTATGACTAATTATGATAGTTTAAGCCTAACATCGCTCCCCGAACAAAAATTTTTTTATAGCTCGCTCACAGATTCCCATATTTCAAATGATGATTACAATCATGCTAAAGATGTTTGGGAACACTTTGGGTGTTGTAATATGATAGATTATTCAAACCTGTATTTAAAAACAGACGTTTTACTTTTAACCGATGTATTTGAAAACTTTAGAAAGTTATGATTTAGACCCTGCCCATTATTACACAGCACCCGGTTTAAGTTGGGATGCAATGTTAAAATATACAAAAATAGAATTAGAACTTTTAACAGATTATGAGAAAATTGCATTTATTAGATCAGGTATCAGGTGTGGTGTATCTCAATGTAGTAATCGTTATGCTAGAGCTAATAACAAATATATGGGGGATTATGATGCAGGGAAACCAAATTCATATATCACATATTTTGATGCCAACAATTTATATGGTTGGGCTATGTCTCAATGTCTTCCTACTGGTGGATTCGAATGGGTAAATCCGAATACAGAATTTAATGTGTCTGAGACATCAAACTTCGGTTTTATTTTAGAAGTTGATTTGGAATATCCAGATGAACTTCATGATTTACATTCGGACTTTCCTTTATGCCCCGAAAACATTTGTGCAGGCAATATTAATGAAAATAAACTAAAGTCCCAAATTTAATTAATAAAGATAAATATGTAATTCATTACAGAAATTTAAAGCAGTGCATAGAAATGGGGGTTAAATTAACTAAAATTCATAGAGTTTTAAAATTTAAACAGTCTCGCTGGTTGAAGATGTACATAGATCTAAACACAAAATTAAGAACGTTAGCAAAATCAGATTTCGAAAAATATTTTTATAAATTAATGAATAATTCAGTCTTCGGTAAGACTATGGAGAATATTGAAAAAAGGGTTAACATAAAATTAGTTACACACTGGGAGAACCAGGGCAAAGCTTTAGGTGCTCAAGATCTAATCGCTAAACCACAATTTCATAGTCTTTTAGTATTTTCGGAAAACCTAGTTGCGGTTCAGTTGCGAAAAACAAAGTTAATATATAACAAACCAATTTATTTAGGGTTTTGCATTTTAGATATTTCAAAAACATTAATGTATGATTTTCATTATAACTATATGGTTAAAAAAGTTTAGTAAAATCAAATTATTGTATACAGATACGGATAGTTTAATATATCATATATTTACAGATGATTTTTACTCTGATATAAAACCTGACCTTTCATCATACTTTGATACCTCAGCTTATGATACAAATAATATTTTTGAATATCCAAAATTAAATAAAAAGAAATTAGGTTTTTTTAAAGATGAAAATAATGGTAAAATCATGAAAGAATTTTTGGGTTTACGATCCAAAATGTACGCTTTTAACTTAGAGAATAAGACTATAGCCAAGGCAAAAGGGGTAAATAAATGTATCACTAAAAAGATGACCATGGATAATTATAAGTCTTCTCTATTTAATAAAAAAGTGCAATATTATAGTATGCTTAGATTTAAATCAATCAAACACACAATTTTTACACAAAATTAAATAAGATTGTTTTATCATATTATAATGACACAAAGAGGCATATTTTAGATAATAATATTGAAACATTAGCTTGGGGTCATTATAAACTGCGTTAAGTGTTGATAGTTTTTAATTTTATGTCTGCATGTAAATAAAATTTGTATTGATTGTAAAATAATGATAATAGTATAATATGACGTAGAGTTTATTACATATTTAATCGTTGTTTTATTGTAAATAATTTAAGTTAATTATTGTTTATATTTGCGTGTGTGTGTGTGTGTATTTATTTGAGGTTGAGTTGATTGTAAAATTATGATGTACTAATTATGTTCGAAATAGTATACAGATCATTCTGTTTTATATAATGTTTGCAATATATATTAATTGTTAACACCAACACTTTCATTTTTAATTTCACCCCTTAGAACTTTAGACGTGTGTAATGTTTCATTTTATCCATCCGTTTACTGCTATTGTGGCGGGACCAAGTGGATGTGGGAAGTCATATTTTGTAACAAATTTCATAAAATCAGTTACAGAAATATGTAATTGTGATTTTAATCAGATCAAATGGTGCTTTCATGAAATGCAACCTTTATATAATTTACCAAATGTTAACTACCATCAAGTAATTCCAAATGTTAATATGTTTGATGGTGAAAACCCACATCTTGTTATTTTTGATGATCTAATGAGAGAGTCCGATGGAAGAATTGTGGATATATTTACAAAAGGTAGTCATCACAGGAATCTTAGTGTATTTTATTTAACACAAAATTTATTTCATCAGGGTAAAGGGCAAAGAGACATATCCTTAGATCCCAGATAACCCAAAATTCGTTGAAGATGCCTACAGGGATGCAACTCTAGAGGCGCATGGATATTTAATGGTAGATTTAAAACAGAATACCAATGATTTTTGTCGTATCAAGACAAATGTCTTCCCATTTAATGGTTTCTGTACAGTCTACGTCCCCACAAAAGAGTTTAAATACACCAAGAATCAAACATTTCAAATCATTGCTAAATGATGCATCGTCGACTCACAACGCATAAACATTTGCTAAACGCTTTGCATACGCTTAAACCAAAATATCAAAGAGCATTACTTAAAACGTGTGATGAAGAAGAAATTAACTGTATTTGTGAGTGTATTCATAACGTTTTACAAGGAAAAGTACCTCTTAAAAATCAAGATAAACAAAAATTGAATAAACACAAAAATATACTCCGTCAACTAGTGCGTAAGTGTAAACATAAACTAAGAAAAAATATAATTATACAAAAAGGAGGGGCTTTCTTACCAATAATATTAGGTGCAATATTGAGTGGATTAGTGAGTGGACTAGCCAGTTAACATGGAAAATGCAAAGAAAATGATACTTATCGAACCTGGATTGATTGAAAAATTAAAACAAGAAAATAAGGTTAATAGTAGTTTATCTCGATTAGATATTGAAATGCAAAATATTATCAATAGTAAGACGGAAGACCGAAAGAAATGGATGTTATATTTACAAACACTGCAAAGATACCTTCATTTTACCGAAGAGGATCGTCAACCACTCAGATTACCAATTTATTCTGATACATCTAATGAAGATTCAAACGAGTCTAAAATTGGTTTTAAAAATAAAGATAGAGATCTAAAAACTTCAGTTGATTCTGAATCTTTGTTGGAGGAGAATCGATCCATCAAAAGTAAAGAAAATGTTGAAAATCCACTTTACACACCAGCTCAAATACTCAGTTTAATACCAAAAACTTATAATAAAAAAGGACAGTTATTATTAAACTTAGTTGAAACAAGTAGATTTATCGTCCACAAGTCTCTCGTTAACAGCGTTGTAAAGATTGGTAGTGTGTAGACGACGGTTGCGTACCTACCTCATAATCAGAATCAGCAAACGGTATCCAAGGTCATACAGGTCTACGCACCAACATCTAATAGATTTCTAGATGATTAAAACTACTTTTACGGATTTTATCGCGTTTATTTTTACTTTTTATTTACTTTTATTTTTAATTCCCGACGTTTCGGGCGCTTTCCAGCACTCAAATAACTGGCCGTATGAGGACGCTCAAGGTCGCTCAGCGAGCTATGGAGAGGGCTATGCTCGGAGTTTCTCTGCGTGATAGACTCAGAAATGAGGATATCCGCAGTAAAACCAGAGTTTAACGGATGACGGAAAGGAAACGGATTAGTAAGCTGAAGTGGCAATGGGCCGGCCATATAGCTCGAAAAACCGATAACCGATGGGGAAGAAAGGTTTTCGAGCGGCAGCTGCGTACCGGTAGGCGTAGTGTAGGGCGACCCCCCACTGGATGGAGTGACGACCTGGTAAGACATGCAGGAAGTCGATGGATGCAGGTGACTCAGGACCGTGCTTTGTGGCATTACTTGGGGGAGGCCTACGTTCAGCAGTGGACTTTTGAAGGGCTGTAATGATGACGATGATGATATGTATACCTATAAATAATAGTGATTTTTACGCTGCCGACCTCCGCATTATTATCAAAATACAATAAATTCTTTTTGTAATGAAGTATAACCACTTAAACAAGTAATATTACATAATAAATAAACAGAAACAAGTATTATATTGAAATTTACAACGATTATTATTGAAAATAAACGTAGGTAGTAACGTACGACAAATTCCATGTACCTACTGAACATATAAAATTGCAGTCTCCACAGTCAGTATTTTATGTAACTACGGCGTTGAATCTATTATTCGGCAGTTATTGGAATAGTAGCGGGATAATATGTCAATAGTTTATATAGATAAAGAGGTGGTATTTTGTTGGTTTAGTGCAGGGCGACCCCCCACTAGATGGAATGACGACCTGGTAAGACATACAGGAAGTCGATGGATGCAGGTGACTCAGGACCGTGACTTGTGGCATTACTTGAAGAAGGCCTATGTTCAGCAGTGGACTTGTGAAGGGCTGTAATGATAATGATGATGATGACATTGTTTAGTGTGAATATTATTATTATTTATTATTACTGTGGTGTAATGTGTTCGTGGTCACGGATTGATGTTATATGATGGGGTACTGGAATAAAATTCTACAGATCTGTTGATAATTTTTTTATTTTATATTTACGTGAATAATACATTTTATAAGCATTATTTAGGCTAATATTTCCAATATGGACCATCGATTTCAAAGCCCATGTTTTTTGTAGGTAGTACTCACTAAAAAGAAAGCGTTTTGCAAAGTTTTAGGTTGCGGAAACTTACGGTTCACGAGATATATTTTTTTAAACTTTTCGTACAAATTGGCAAATAACACGCAATTACAAAATAAATTTGACAAATGATTGATGTCAAACGTCAATTAGTGTAGGGTTCCGAATATTTTGAAAGTATCGACACCTACTCGATACCAAGTATCGTATCAAAAGTATCAATACTACTTGGTATCAAGTACATTTCGTTAATTTTGGAGACGAAAAATTATGACAAACCAATTAGATGCATAGGAAGAGCTGATAAGTGCAATTATATATGTATATAAAGTAGAATAAAGTTTACTCTATTTAAGTTCCACCTTAGTACTTGTATTTCATTGTTTGTAACTTGTTTGTATTTCTTAATTAGTACAGCTTTTGTACTTGTATTTTATTGTTTGCAACTTTCTGTATTATCTAATTCTTACTACGATAACGTGTTTACTTACTGATTTAATATCCAAAAACTACCCAAAACCGAATCAGAGCACCCCACTATCCACGTGGTCTTGTCTGCCCTACCCCTAGAGTGTATATAAGAGCCCGGAGGCGCGGAAGGAGAGCAGTACCCGCCCGCCGTAGGGAAGCGCAGGCACCGAGATCCGGCAAAAAGCCGAAGCTGCTAAGGCGAGCTCAGGTGCCTGTGCTTTCCTACGCTAGGGCGGAGGGACCACTTATCCCGCAGCGCTGGAGCTGCGACGGAGCGCCGGAACACGACTTCCCCTTCTAACTATCTCACTTCCCCGCTACTAACCCACCACACCACTTCCCCCGCTACTAACCACACACCCCCTCTCCTCCCATAAGCCCCTCCCTTTTCTTCATTTAATCTAGTTAATTTTACCCCTCCTCCCCCATACCCCCCTCCATTTTACCAGACATACGGAAACGAGAATAATAATAAATAATATAATAATATTTATACATGGCTAAAGAGAGTCCTCGAGCTGTACAAGATAGACTGTACAGTTAGAGACTTCCTCGAGCAGTGTATGGGGCAGTAGAGTACGATCCTTTGTCATCTAGGCGAGCGGATGATGGCTGCGGAGAACCACATAAGGATAAGAAGGGGTATCTTCCAGGGCGATTGTCTGAGTCCAATCTGGTTCTGCCTCTCTCTGAACCCTCTCACTACCTTACTGGAGGGCTCCGGGAGGGGGATTTCAGCTACGGAAAGGAGGGACAAAAGTGACCCACCTTTTCTATATGGATGACCTCAAGTTATTCGCCTCCAGTCGCTCCCATCTTATGGAATTGCTAAACATCACTTGTGAATTTAGCAATTCCATTGGAATGGAGCTGGGGACGGATAAGTGTGCGGTCCTCCATGTTGAAAGGGGAAGGGTTGCTAACTCTGAGGGCGTAGACTTATCTATGCCCGTCAACTTAAGGACCCTTTCCGAGGCTGAAACATACCGATACCTGGGTATGTCACAAAACATCGGTATCGGTGAGACTGGTATGAAACAGTCAGTTTGCGACGTGTTTTATGCACGCTTGACCAAAGTGCTTAACAGCCTTTTGTCCGGTGTGAATAAGGCACACGCATATAACGGCTGGGTCATGCCTGTCCTCATGTATACCTTTGGCATACTCAGGTGGACTCAGACTGAACTTAACGCCCTGGATAGAAAAGTCCGCACTACAATGACGTCCCATAGGATGCATCATCCGAGATCGTCGGTAATGAGGCTGTACTTGCCGCGGAAGCATGGTGGTCGTGGCTTCTTGAGCGCGCTCACCATGCATAATCGCGAAGTGTGCAGCCTCCGTGATTTCTTCCTGGCGAGATCGGATGATCCATTCTATAAGGACGTCATTTCTTGTGATAAAGGACTTACCCCTCTATCCTTAGCCAACGAGCAATGGCAAGACCCGGCAGTGCAGAGCATTTCCGACCGGGAGACCGTATGGAAGGAGAAGGAGCTCCACGGGAGGTTCTACAAGGCTCTACATGAGCCTTTCGTAGACACAGTAGCCTCCCTCCACTGGCTACGCTTTGGTGATCTCTTCGGGGAAACCGAGGGTTTTGTCTGTGCAATACAGGATCAGGTTATTAAGACCAACAACTATCGGAGATACATCCTAAAGGATGGCACCGTCGACATCTGTCGAGCTTGTCGCCATCCCGGTGAGTCACTTAGGCATGTTATCTCCGGTTGTTCGGCGCTTTCTAACTCTGAGTACTTGCACAGGCACAACCTAGTAGCCAGAATTCTACACCAAGAGCTCGCTCTGAAATACGGTCTCGTGGATCGGAAATTGCCGTATTACAAGTACTTGCCGGAAGCCGTGCTCGAAAATGATCGCGCCAGGCTCTATTGGGACCGGGCCATCATCACAGACAGGACTATTCTTGCGAATAAGCCTGATATTGTGCTGATGGACCGGGCACAGTCAAGGATATTTTTGGTCGACATTACCATTCCGTATGACGAGAACCTCGTGAAAGCCGAAACAGACAAGCAAACAAAATATCTGGACCTGGCTCACGAGGTGACCGACATGTGGGGTGGTCTGCCGACCGAAATTATTCCTGTAGTCGTCTCTGCAAACGGGCTAATCCCAGTCAGCCTCTCGGGTCATCTGAGGCGGCTGGGACTACGTGGCGGACCGCTCCAGGTTCAAATGCAGAAGGCGGTGCTCCTCGATACCGCCCGCATCGTCCGCCGGTTTCTTTCCCTTTCCCCCTAACCCTCGGCCGTTTGGTCTCCCCTGCCGAGGGCCTCCATCTGGTTGGGCTTTTATTTATTTATGTACTTTTATATTTATTTTATGTTATTGATATTTATGTATATTTGTCTTTTCATTTTCATTTATAATTATATATTTATAGCACCCAACCAGATGAGAAAACTATATAGATACCCCAAAAAAAAGAATATAATAAATTTTAACCATGAATATCACCAAAACCATGGGGTTCCGCAGGGTGGGGATGGCACAGGGGGTATCCATCCCACCTCTCCCCTCCCACCCCTAAAAGCTCATGTATCGATGGTCCATATTGGAAAGTTAGTCTCCAAAATTAACGAAATGTACTCGATACCAAGTAGTATTGATACTTTTGATGCGATACTTGATATCGAGTAGGTATCGATACTTTCAAAATTTTTCGAACCCTACACTAATTGAAACGTGAAATGATTGACGTTTGACATCAATTATTTGTCTAATTAATAACTTTTAGTGTTAGTTTTTCTATATTATAGTTTCTTTTTTTATATATATTGTGAGTAATTAGTATTAATTGTAAATATTATAATTTCAGAAAAAATGTTGGCCATTATTTGTCAAATTTATTTTGTAATTGCGTGTTATTTGCCAATTTGTATGAAAAATTAAAAAAATATATCTCATGAACCGTAAGTTTCCGCAACCTAAAACTTTGCAAAATGCTTTCTTTTAGTGAGTACTATCTACAAAAAAATTATGGGCATTTAAATCGATGGTCCGTATTGGAAATTTTACCCTTCCTCCCCCATATCCCCCCATTTAACCATTACAAACCTTTAAATTATATTGTCTTATCAATGCATTGCGTTTCCTTGACGACTTCTTTAAGTTTTCCCAATTTAAGCGTAGTTGCTCAGGACGCCGTAATTCTCTCGCCATCGCACTAAACTCCTGCGCTATGGATTTCCAAGCCTCTTCCTTTAATTTGTTATTTGTAGCATTCGTTATCTTGGTAGGAATAACTTTTTTCTTGAAAATCAAGTCTTTCCAAGGGCCCTTGCCTACATCTGAAACAAAATTTTATAGATGTCTTACACTTGACGCGGATTTTAGACAAAGATATAAACTTTTGTTTGTTACATTTCTATAAATGTAAATAACACGGCAAAGAAATCACAATACTTACAGTATTTTGTTGAGCCATATGCTTATCGCTGATAAAATACTGCTACACATAAACAAAATTTAACTAGGTAATTATTTCCATAGAGATATGATACCCATCTAAGTCAGTGGTTATTTCTGCTAAAGTTTCTTGATGTTTGATGACTTTGATGTGATGTTTGAAACACAAACTGTCAATGTCTAGTCAGGCCAGTGCCAATGTGCCAGTGGGTGCGTTTGGCAGAAAAAGCGCTAGGAAGCGCTTGCTAGCGCTAAAATAGTTTTCGGCCAGGACACGATTGCTACTTCAGTAGCGCTGACACAATCCGCCATTTTGCTTATTTAATTTGTTTGTTTTGAAGTAGAGTATATAAGTTGTGTTTTGCAATATTAGTTTTAAGTAATATAATGACATGAATAGACATATACATGTTATTAAAAATTCATAATTGGTAAGTTTTTAATATGAATACGGTTAAAACTAACATCGTGTCCTAGTCCTAGAGGAAAACAGCTACTTACGATTTGACAGTGCTTACCGCTTACGATCGCCATTTTGCTTACAAGCGCTTGCTAGCGCTTTTTTCTGCCAAACGCACCCAATTCCGAACGCCAAGCGTTGCGTTTCATTGCTTCATTTTTTTAAGATATAAGTTTTATTTGATGCTAGCCTTAATTTAGAAGTGTGTTTAATGAATAATTGCCAATATTGTATTAAAACAATAATTTAAAACATTTTACAATAATCATAATATTTTAAATAAATCTTAATATTTTATTGCAAAACGTGACGTAATTTACAAACATGACGTAATTTGCAAACAAAACGCTTAGGAGGGACGTGTTAACCAAAGTTATCATGAGCTATCTATCTTTTACCTCGGGGAAGCTATCGAACATTTCGTTATTGAGACTAGTAACAGATAGTTTAAACTTAACTGCTTACCTTCGGTAGCTATCTACTTATAACTGATTGTATGAAATTGAGACCGGCCGTAAATCACCAAAAACACCGATACAATTACGAAGAGCAAGCGCGCCAATGTAATTGACAGAGTGAGAATAAAGATGTCGATCTGAAATAGATTAATCAAAAAATCGATTATTTAGAGAAAAATATCGATTTAAACGATTTGGAACACTATATCGATCCGATGAATCGATCCAAAAACCTCTTGAATCAGACTGATTCAAGAAATAGCGATAAAGTTCCTAAAGTGGCTGCGGTATCTTCTTTTTTTGTTGTCGCCCCTGAGGACCAAGATCGAATGCTGCATTTGCAGCTGAAGCGTTGCTCTATCACGTATAATAAACTAGTTTGTGCTATGAATTTACCTTATTAATCAAAAATATACTGCGAGAAAATATTATTTATTAAAGCTTATAGTAACAAAATAAACAGTATTACGTTCGTGTATTATTCTTTTAAATTTAATTTATCGAGGGATATACGTTGCAGTTTACACGTTTGTTATTATTATATAATAGCGACATTTTCAAATGAACGCCACAAATGGTCAGTTCAACTGATCGTTTCAAACTAGGACTGTTAATATTTTTTTAAAATATCGGATCGATATATCGATAATTACAAATATATCAATATCTGAGTTTTTATATATAATTTTATTTATGGAATGATCAGTTGAATAGACCCAGTGTGTCACGCCGTCCAAAACATGCCTAATAATAGGCATGTTTGAAAATGTCGCGATTAATTGAAAATAAGATCTTTTATTGATCGATCTAAAAAAGAATCGGTTTCAGTATGTTCGATTTGAATCGAATCGGATATCGATTTTATTTTAAGTGAATCGACATGCCAAGTAAGAGTAGGCATGTCGATCTAAAATCGGTTAATCGAAAAATCGATTATTCAGAGTAAAATAATGATTTTTCAGATTGTTTAGAACATTACATCGTGATATTTTTAATATGTCACTCAACTTAAAATACAGGGAAATGTAATTTCTTCTTTCATTTTCATTTCAAGTCCCATATAGTGTTATAAACTTAATATTTGATTAATTTAATGACTGACTTACTTAGACTGCTAGACTGCCTCTATTGGCTAGTGGTCGCAAGTGCGACTGCTGAGCAAGAGGAACTGGGTTCGATCCCTTGCACCACCTGTTCCTGTCTGAAGGATATAGAGAGTCATTACAGGCTGTGAGGTATTCCATCATATTCTTCAGGGGTGAGCGCATCTGGAGCCTTCTTTGCTTTTAGTTGCTTGCAAGTGTCTATAGAATTTAGTAGCTTTTTATCATTTTTTTTATCGAATAAGAGTAACAAACCAGCACACAATTCACTTGATGGTAAGTGCATGCTGTAGTCTATAGACATCTACATTTATCCTCGATTAAGAATCAAAATGCAGATGCGTTGTCACCCATGAGGGCTAATCCGGAATGCGTTGTTTCCAGTAAAAAGGGTATCCAGCTGTCTACACTCACCGTTTGAAACACAGCAGCTCAATTGTTATTTACGCTGATATTCTGTGAGAGCGTGGTCCTTCCGCGATGGGGCCGACCCATTCTTGCTAAACATAATATAGCTGCAGCATGGCCCCCACTTTTTTAAGTGTTCATTAAAAAAACCCTGAATAATGATCATGATGAAATATGTAGGTTTTGTTCACTTCAGCATTATTTTAACTACCTATTTAAAATCGAGTGTTGAAATATAATAAAATGAAAATGAGATGACCTCATTCGTTAGGTATAGTAGTTTTTTTTAAATTACAATTTTAGGTAATAATGTATAGGAATGTAAAGAAATGTTTTTCACTTTAATCGAAATAACTTAAAAACGTGATTCCGATTAAAAAATATGCAACAATACATTAAAAATTCAAAAATCGATTATAATCGATTAGGCCTATCCCTAATCATTTTAGACACCACATAAAGTTTGGCGAAGATGGCGGCGATTAATGCTAAGTTTAATAGAATATTTTTAATAGACATTTTAGCACGCAGCTAGTCCGTCTTATACAAGTATTTTTAACAAATATAATTAAAAAAAAATATATCGTGTATGTCCGATGCTATTATTGCACAGGGCGATTTTGGACATTGTCCTTTGAAAAAAAGGGTATAGTTTTTAAATTCATTTTAGTCCTCAGAGGTGACGAAGCATCTTTAGTCTAAGACGTTGCTGTCCATCTCCTGATTTTTTACCCTCTGTTGCCTCTTACGACACACACGGGATATGGGGTATGAGGTAGTGGATATTCTTACAGCGCCACTACAGGGGTACAGTCCGGCTGCCTCAAATTATAGTTATACCGCCATCTATCTACAGCCATAAGCAGCTTATTACAATTGTTAGCATACTTTAATAATTTATATTGTTGCAACTAACATTGTGGGTAATTAATTATTTTCTGCTATAAGTCTGCGGGTACATTAATGTTTTAGATTTCGTCTTGTTATTTATTTTTGCTTATATTTATAACTAGAATGTAAAACTATTTAAGATAATTATAAGAAATATAAATAATGTTTTATAATGTAAAAACTTGCGGCTTAATATCCAATTTTATTAAAAACTTGTAACGGAAACCACACAAGCAACGCCATCTGTAGTTAAGCACTGTTAAATTACAAGCCTATAAAAGACAGGTGTAGTCGGTCGGAGCGGCAGCTAAGAGCGTCAGTCTTACTAAAACTGTTGAGTAGAGAATACACGGAAGATAAATTGTGAGTAATAGTAATAATTATTGTTATACCTTGTTATTCTGTGTGTCTAAAATGTACATTGTGTTATCGGTGATTTTTACATAATTTCTATTATGAATCGTTATAAATAATATTTGTATAATTATCTTTTTGCTGTTATATTATTTTTACGGTTCCGTAGTCAACTAAGAACCCTTATAGTTTCGCCATGTCTGTCTGTCCGTCTGTCCGTCCTTGCTTAATCTCTGTGACCGTTAGCACTAGAAAGCTGAAATTTGGTATCAATATGTGTATCAATCACGCCGACAAAGTGGTAAAATAAAAATTGGAAAAAAAAGTTTTATTAGGGTAGCCCCCATGTAAAGTGGGAAGTGATTTTTTTTTAATTTCAACCCTAACGTGTGATATATTGTTGGAAAGGTATTTAAAAATGAATAGGGGGTTTACTAAAATCATTTTTCGATAAATAATTTCGGAAATAATCGCTCCAAAAGTAAAAAACAATGTGCCCCCCCCCCCCTCTAACTTTTGAACCATAAGTTTACAAAATATGAAAAAATCTGAAAACTAGAACTTTATAAGGACTTTCTAGGAAAATCATTTTGAACTTTGATGGAAACAACAGTACCCACTACCGGGAGCAGTTGCAGGAGCGCGGAGCGCTGCTGGAGCGCGAACATAATGGATACCCACCTTAAAACTCATAAGTGAGAATACTTATTGTGACGGACGGGAAACTACGGAACCCTACACTGAGCGTGGCCCGACACGCTCTTGGCCGGTTTTATTTTTTAATTATCAAATATAAAATATATTATTAGTCATTGGATTGTCATAATAATTTCCATATATAGTTTTCTCAGTTTATTTTTAATTTGCAATTTGAGGTAATTACAAAGAGTATTATATAAGTATTTTAATTTTCTAAACATTTGTAATTAATTCAATTATCAGTAATATTTATAACAGCGTTTTACTTATTTTTATATTATAAAAGTATTTGGATTGTATAATTCTTACACATTCAAACTGTTGCTAGGTTCAGTTTTGATAGGTAGTAGGGATATGCTACCACCATTGTGTGATATTATTTAAACGATTGCAATAGGTAATTATTGACTGGCTATTCGAGTTGTGAACTAGTAATAGACCGGGAGCTGGTGACAGGTGACGTTCCACAATTTTGTCGTGCATGCCTTTTTAAGACTTGATAACTAACCCTAAAATATCAAAGATTGTCGGGGCTTTAGCCCCCCCGCGCGTCCTCTTCATAAGGAAAAGCACTTTTCTTTGTGTAGCGAATTTTCGTGTTTTTCCGTGATAGTATACTGCATGCCCTTGTAATATACGGAAGTTCAAGCAAATTGAAGCTCTAAAAATTGATGGCATGCACCCCGCAGCCCAAGCCCAAGATGATCAAAGGGTTCTGAAAACCTGAAAAAAATTAAAGGGCAATTCCGTGTTTTCAAATTGCATGCCGATGTAAAGAATGGAAGTTTTTGTAATAAGAATACTCTGGAAAAATTGGCATGCACTCCTCGTATGTTCGAATTATATTATACTCGAATGTTCATGTCTTTATCTTGAATTTGATTGCTCAACAACACGATTGTATAATTTTGACTCGATCATAATTATTTGCGAAAACACTTCTAAAAAATCACTATAGTTGAAATTACAACGAAATTACTTAATCTGTATGCTTCGGAAACACTCAAATATATTCATAACATCAATATCAACAATTTACTTGCTCATTATTTTGATTACTTAAATCAATAATTTTTAAAATAATATTTTAAGATTCTGACAATTTATAAACGCTTTTAATCGTCGCGGGCGCTACGCAATTTTAGACCTTATGACGGCGTTTTTACAAGTTTTTATAGAAATTATGTATTCACTCTGATCAGTACGGCGATAGCCTTTTCGATGTGTCATCTTAATTAACGTCTGCGACTTATACAATTAAAATTATTATTAATATAGGAAATCACTATCGTGTAGCGAACTAGGGCGGTGATTTATTATAAGAAAGATATAATGAATGTCTTATGTACTAATACAAATATAATAAAAGCATACCGCCATTTTAGAAAAAAAATATTAATTTCGAGGAACTAGACTTAGGCGAAATAATTAATAGCGAACGAGATACTTATCGTACTGCGAAAACAAAGTTGCATACAGATGCAAGTAAAATGGAATTAAGTGGTAGGTATTCTAACGCAGTTTCAATCTGTTAATACGTTAAAACCGGTAGCGTATTTCATTAAGGTCACCAGCAGCAAAGAGCGATTCTACCAAACCTATGAGTTAGAAACACTTGTTGTGGAAAAGTCACTCAAAAGGTTTCGCATTTACCTTGTAGGTACCTATGTCTGTGAAAGTAATCATTGATTGTTCAGCCATTCATACCGCTTTAACAAAAATAACTATTTTGTTTCTGTTGGGCGGTTATATAGAAAAAACTCTGGCAGATGCCAGTTTTCGTCTTACAAATATAATATTTTGCAAAATTATCGCGGTGAGTTAAAAAATTATTAAAGTCTGCCTACTGGTTTCCAAAGATCATTGCTTACGATCAGGTTATCGGCCGGCGTGAAGTGAAATTGTGCCCCATAGAAAAACAAAACCTACGCTCACCTTACACATGGGCCATGTGGACCATTTCCAAAAAAATATACAGATAAACAACTAAGTATACACTTATAATAATAGACTCAATTACGGCTTTTAGTTCGTTGCGGGAAAAGTATTCGTTCAACAGGAACTGTAAAAGAATTCACATATATAATTTTAGTGTTTGGCAAACCTGGTAGAATTATAATGGACCAAGTTAAAGATTTTACGAGTCGTCATTTTAAAACTTTTGTATTAGATTAAATCAAACACATTACGAATGCTATATCTGCACCTCGTGCAAATGGCCGGGTAGAACGTGTTAACGGATCCATTTTGGATGGTGTTAGCACATCGGTAAAAGTGTAGTTGAGACACAAAGTTATCCGACATCATCTGGGGCATAGAGTAATTAGACTGGGGTATTAATAATACCCTACGCTCTGTAAGTAAAGTAACACCTTAAGGTCTAATGGCTAAATCGGACAATAATATGTTGGCAGTACCGATATCTTGTTTCGATTAAATTAATGAAATTCAAAGACAAACCTTATCTGGTAGGCGAACATAGGCTAAAATAAATATAAACCAAAGCGTGACATGAATAAAAAAATTGGCGTAAAAAATGTACCAAATATAATAAAAGTACAACTAGTCTTTTGGAAAGGTGACGTTACTGAGGAAGCCGTGGTAAAAAGGTACATGACGTTCATACAAGTCAGTAGGATAACAGAATAAATAATAGCACTACGTAGTGGTATCAATAAATTGATCGATGATTTTATTAAAAAGTCAATGACTGCTTCATAGGTATTACTATTTAAATTCACTTTCACAGTTCACTCTTATTAGTTATTGCAGATCAGTATTACTCTCGCTATTACCTGGAGAGCTGGCAGCTACAGTAGCAATAAATTATTACTATTATTTAAGCAATTATTTAATTAAGGAATTAATTAATCTCCAGTATTGTATATTAGTCTATGTTAATTAATTTTTGATTTTTACCTGTTTTATGATGTGGTGTACCGAAGAGAGTGTTTCTAATGATTCAAATTTCAGTTATGTGTATTATCTATTTTGGCCAAAGAGCTTAATGACCTCTTTGTAAAGTGAAATTATTGTTCCGTGTGATAATCAAATTAATAAATACGGCAGCTCTACGTCTTGATGATCGCGAGGTAAAGCTATGTGCGCTTCTTACTATATAACAATTACATACGCACACATTACTCTAAGCAGTTATTAATCTATTTTTTATTTTACTTAATTTATCTGAGTGTGTGCAGCAGTAATCTTCATATATGCAAAGCATAAGTTAATTGCAACGTCATAATTTATTATAACTGCGCTTATAAATTGAAGCAGCTATATAACAGAGCTATGTGCACTTCTTACAATATATTTTACCTTATAACAGTTACATACACACACACATTACTCTAAGCAGTTATTAATCTATTTTTTATTTTACTTAATTTATCTGAGTGTGTGCAGCAGTAATCTTCATATATGCAAAGCATAAGTTAATTGCAACGTCACAATTTATTATAACTGCGCGTATATATTGAAGCAGCTATATAACAGAGCTATGTGCACTTCTCACAATATATTTTACCTTATAACAGTTACATACACACACACATTATTCTAAGCAGTTATTAATCTATTTTTTATTTTACTTAATTTATCTGAGTGTGTGCAGCAGTAATCTTCATACATGCAAAGCATAAGTTAATTGCAACGTCACAATTTATTATAACTGCGCGTATAAATTGAAGCAGCTATATAACAGAGCTATGTGCACTTCTTACAATATATTTTACCTTATAACAGTTACGTACACACACATTACTCTAAGCAGTTATTAATCTATTTTTTATTTTACTTAATTTATCTGAGTGTGTGCAGCAGTAATCTTCATATATGCAAAGCATAAGTTAATTGCAACGTCATAATTTATTATAACTGCGCGTATAAATTGAAGCAGCTATATAACAGAGCTATGTGCACTTCTTACAATATATTTTACCTTATAACAGTTACATACGCACACATTATTCTAAGCAGTTATTAATCTATATTTTATTTTACTTAATTTATCTGAGTGTGTGCGGCGATAACCTTCGTATATGCAAAGAATAAGTTAATTGCTACGTCATAATTTATTACAACTGCGTGCAAAAATTGAAGTACCTAATATAACAAAGCTATGTGCATTAATAAGAAGCTATTGCACATTAATACAAATCTAATATATCTCATAATAAACATCTATGTGCAATAATAAGAGCTATGAGCAATAAAAAAGCTATGTGCAATAAAAAGAGCTATGTGCAACAATAAAATAAGCAACGTGCTATAATAAACTAAGCTAAGCTATGTGTTAAACAGAGCTATATACAGATGTTTGTAAAACCATACTAAAGTTGTGTGCAAGTTCTATATATGCCTCGTATGTCACAAACGTTGTTTCTGCTGAATGTAATGATATGTTCATCTCTGCTAAGTCTAAGCTCTCTAAAGAAGCCCAAAAATAAAATACCCATCAATTAAGTTTTTATTTTTACCTGACTGTGTGCATTTTTCTGTAGAAAAGATTAATGTAATGCGTTTTAATCGACTTCAAAAAGGAGGTACTCAATATTCGAATGTATGTTCTTTTTTTTGTGCCTTACCTCTGTAAAATTTTCTAGGCGAACCAATTTTGATGATTGTTTTTTATACGAAAGCTGGTGCTTCTCGTGTAATCCTATATTCGATCAAGATCTGACCGGTAGATTTTCAGTTATTTTAATAATTCGTATTTAACTAACTTCGAAAACTTTGAGCATGTTCTCATTTTATTTATATTGAAGTGGGTTGTACAACATTTTTAACTTTACCACTTCTTACGGACAAAAATTGCTTATGGAACAATTAATTTTTGTGCAAATTTTTTTCCATTACAGAAAGAGCGTCTACAATTTACACCAGAAGATTGACATTGAAAGCAGACCAGCTTCAGGGGCTACTACATGGCTCAGCAAAGAAACTCCTTCAAGCTTTGTTATGAGACAGTAGTTACGTTGTACCAGTTCTGGCGCACTTGTAGAAAGGTTGTACCAGTTCTGGCGCACGACGTTCGTCGACTCACAATCCTAAAAAAAAAAAAAAAAAAAAAAAAAAAAAGGTTTTGGCATGCTCTGATCACGAATCTGCGGTCCATTTTTGCGTAGGATGCACGGTTCCGGAGATGTGCAGATCAATTAACTCTTATCTAATTGATATCCGCTACGAGCCTCAACCGTCATTAGCGCTCCATTGTCCTTATCTACTTATCTATTGTTGATTGACTACCGTCATTATCTATTATTCGTCCAGCGTGTGGGTCGGCTTATGCTATTGTATTATACTCCTTTGTTCCTATCTACAACACTAATCTGAATCATCAATAAAACACATTACCTAATTTTGTTAAAATTTTTATTTATAAAATACAAAATCTTATTACTTATTATCTATAAAATAGGAGCGAAACATCTCATCCACTAACATATCGTTGTACAATGTGTTCTCTGTAAATATACTCGTAAAACTATGCATTGAACATCCCTGAAACTTATATAGCAAATACATTAAGCAATATTCGCCACAAACTGAAGTCCTATCAACATTCCAGTTCCATCTTTTAAACACATTACCTAATTTTGTTAAAATTTTTATTTATAAAATACAAAATCTTATTACTTATTATCTATAAAATAGGAGCGAAACATCTCATCCACTAACATATCGTTGTACAATGTGTTCTCTGTAAATATACTCGTAAAACTATGCATTGAACATCCCTGAAACTTATATAGCATATACATTAAGCAATATTCGCCACAAACTGAAGTCCTATCAACATTCCAGTTCCATCTTTTACAATTTCGTACAGGTGCCCGTCCATATGAATCAAAATATTCACCGACGTCATTCGTATCGATATATAAAGCTACCCAATGTGACCCTGGTTTATCATCTGTACCCAAATTGCATATTACCTAGTCAGGTCATAAATTCTATCACATGTTTAATGTAAAATAATTGAAACAAGTTTATTCATTATGTAACCATTTATATACCAAAATGAACTTAACAAAACATAGATTCTTATGACACTATAGTTTATTCAAAATGACCTCCGTAATTTTGAATACAGGCCTTCAATCTGCGCGGCCAGTCGTCTATCTCACCACGAACGAGGTCCATGTCATATCGGCGGCTGCCTTAATTAAAGATGTCTTGAGTGACTCGAAATTGGGATGAGGCTTTGAGCACGCCTTTTCCTCCAAGTGTTACCATATCTTGTAATCTAACGGATTCAAATCTGGACTGGTCTTTGTGTCGGATGAAGTCGATTTCACGCGCCGCTAGCCAGTCTTTTTTTTTTTTTTTGTTTTTAAAGAACGTTACCTCCACACTAGGTTTTTCTCCTGTATCGTGGGGGCAGTTTACAAACACAAATTTAACAAGGACAAACATCCAAACTCGGAACAAGTGTACTTGTAGGTCGTACAAATACTTGTTCCGTGCGGGATTCGAACCCGCGACCCCCAAGCGCAGCCACTCATTGCTAAGCCACTACGCCACGGAGCTGTCAAAAGTCTTGTGTGCTCTTCGCTCTATGAGCTGACGCCGAATCTTGTTGGAATACCCAGTGCCTGTTATTGAACATGGTATGAGAAACAGGTTACACAAGGTTCGTCAGGACTGTATTTTGATACACAACTGCATTCGTTTTTAACCTTTCTCACAAAAATGTACCTCTGTTAAGCCCCAATAAGAAACTCCCAACCATACCATGAGCGAGGATGGAAAATGACCTCGTTGGACACGCGGAATACGGTTGCTCGCTTCTTCACTACTGTGTGCGTACACCTTATCATTTTGTTTGTTGTAGCTCTCTTCTACGGTAAAAAATTTTTTTTATCCGAAAAAAGAATTTCCCGATATTTTTTTCCCGCGTACCGCTTCACCAAAGCGCGGCATCTCTTCAGTCTCAGATCCATTAGACGAGCATTCAAACGATGTCCTGTTTTTCTTCGATATGCCCGAAGCCCTAAGTCTTCATTTAACGCCGTGGTTCTGCT
Organism: Parnassius apollo; assembly: GCA_907164705.1. Taxonomy (NCBI): domain Eukaryota; kingdom Metazoa; phylum Arthropoda; class Insecta; order Lepidoptera; family Papilionidae; genus Parnassius; species Parnassius apollo. The sequence continues at coordinate 70,468 of CAJQZP010001666.1, read as the reverse complement.
TAACCCCATCTGAAGGGCCAACAGTTTCTGCTTACGTTTGGGATTTCTTTGAATTCGCACCTTTACAGCTTTTATCACTGCTGGAGTCCTAACAAATCGAGGGCGACCACTTCTTGACCTGTCATCTACACTAGAGTCTTCATTGTATCGTTTGATGGTACGATAAACGAATCTTTTGGTTATATTCAAATTTTTCAGTATATCAAAAAATTTAATTGGCGCGTAATCGCAACTGCAACACGTTCTTTTTTAAGCGTCCACTCCATATGTAAAAATGAGTAAAATTCTAAAAAGTATACAGTTTTATTTTCATGAACAATTCGAATTCAATAAACTTTTTTGTGGCCAGCATTCTAAAAGAAAAGTTTTTACTGTGTGACAATACTTATGACCTGACTAGGTATATACGTTGGTACGTGGGTGTACATGGGCAGTCTGTTAGCAGCATAAACATTATTTTCTAGACTGGGGTGAATCTTTTTCAGATGTTGTTGTACATCTAGTGTATCCATGATATTACTGCTATTAGTAGATTACTACAGTACAATCTACTCAATGACTAACATAGGAATGATCAATTATGTGATTTCTAAATATTAAATTGCATTTTTTCTGTTATACAAAACGTATTTGAGTCATCAATACACTGAATAAGACGCAACACGAAGAATGTGAGATAAGGTTGTTGACGCATAAAGTTATTATCAATTCTACTGTAGAAATTCTTTAGATTAGAATTATTACTTACTGGTACTATATAAGACCAAGCAACTGCAGTCATGGAGTTAGTGTATGGTCGTTTGACCGCAGTGTATCTATCAATAATACATTTGTGTTACTTCAACGCATCAAAGGTCATAGATGTAAGTGTTTAATCTATTGACAAACTTACTTTTCTTTCTGTTATTTTTTTACGTGTGTATGATTTTGAACGACAGGCCTGTTGGTCTAGTGGTTAGTGACCCTGACTGTTATGCCGGAGGTCGTGGGTTCGATTCCCACCCAGGACAAATGTTTGTGTGATGAGCACGATCATTTGTTCTGTGTCTGGGTGTAATTTATCTATAATATTTATGTATTTAGAAATATATAAGTATGTTTATCAGTTGTCTAGTACCCATAACACAAGCTCTGCTTAGCTTGGGACTTGATGGCGTTGTGTGATAGTTGTGGAATATTATTATTATTATTTAGTGTTAACAAATTATATTTAAATATTGTGTGTGTATATGATTAAGCCGTGGTAGCTCAGATGGTTAGCGCAAGCTGTAATTTTTACAGTATGTAACGCGGGTTCGATCCCCGCCGACGCCACTTAAATTGTTAATTGCAATCATGTCTGAGAAAATTTCGAAGGCATGTGAAGTTCGCCAACACGCATTGAGACCGCGCCGCGGACATTTCCTAGCCATAAATACAAAGACAATAGCAGAAAGTAAAAAGTTAAAAAATACTTTTTTAACAATGACAGTCATTAGTTGATCATTAGTGAATGTGATTCTGTTTTCTTAAATTACAGGAAGAAAAGAGCAGAAGGAAGAAATGGGGTGATGGGAAGTAATGAAGAATGAATTGTTATGTGAAGTTTGTTGGAACAAACATATTTTAGTCACGTGTAAATACTTTTAACATTTTGGTTCAAAATGACACAAAATCTAAAAAATATTAGATACATCATCGACATGGACGGATTTTACATTACATATCCTCATAAACATTTTCAATGTAGAGAAATGGCTATTCTAGACGTAAAACTATCTAATAAAAATGATTCGTTTATCGATCATTATTTGTTTCAGCCAAGTTATCCTTTCAATTATTTGTCGCCAAAAGACAAAAAAACTGTTCGTTATTGTGAAATACACGTGCACGGCATTCCATATTTTGATGTGACCGAAGAATTAAAATGTGCCTACAAACAAGAGAACATCATTCCCATATTAAATTGGTATATTAGAAATTTGTGCAAAGACGAAGTGATCGCATACAAAGGTGGTTCAACAGAAAAACAATTTTTAAAAATGTTGACGACGAAGGATAGAATTTTTAATATTGAAGAATACAAATGTCCAAAATACAATGATTTGGTAAATGTCATAAATTTAAACAAACGTTATGTGTGTAATAATCATATATTTGCAAAAAAATAAACACAAAATTTTACATTGTTCTTGTGATGAAGTGTGGGTTTTTTACAAGTGGTTATTGCTTGAAAATAAAATTTTAAATTAATCATAAATTTTGTTTGATTTCCAAAAAACATTAGGATATATATATACAAAATTGGTTCAACAGAAAAACAATTTTTAAAAATGTTGACGACGAATGATAGAATTTTTAATATTGAAGAATACAAATGTCCAAAATACAATGATTTGGTAAATGTCATAAATTTAAACAAACGTTATGTGTGTAATAATCATATATTTGCAAAAAATAATCACAAAATTTTACATTGTTCTTGTGACGAAGTGTGGGTTTTTTACAAGTGGTTATTGCTTGAAAATAAAATTTTAAATTAATCATAAATTTTGTTTGATTTCCCAAAAACATTAGTTATAGTATACTATATAATACAAAATTGGTTCAACAGAAAAACAATTTTTAAAAATGTTGACGACGAATGATAGAATTTTTAATATTGAAGAATACAAATGTCCAAAATACAATGATTTGGTAAATGTCATAAATTTAAACAAACGTTATGTGTGTAATAATCATATATTTGCAAAAAATAATCACAAAATTTTACATTGTTCTTGTGACGAAGTGTGGGTTTTCTTACAAGTGGTTATTGCTTGAAAATAAAATTTTAAATTAATCATAAATTTTGTTTGATTTCGAAAAAACATTAGACAAAATTGGTTCAACAGAAAAACAATTTTTAGAAAATGTTGACGACGAATGATAGAATTTTTAATATTGAAGAATACAAATGTCCAAAATACAATGATTTGGTAAATGTCATAAATTTAGACAAACGTTATGTGTGTAATAATCATATATTTGCAAAAAATAAACACAAAATTTTACATTGTTCTTGTGATGAAGTGTTGGGTTTCTTACAAGTGGTTATTGCTTGAAAATAAAATTTTAAATTAATCATAAATTTTGTTTGATTTCGAAAAAACATTAGACAAAATTGGTTCAACAGAAAAACAATTTTTAAAAATGTTGACGACGAATGATAGAATTTTTAATATTGAAGAATACAAATGTCCAAAATACAATGATTTGGTAAATGTCATAAATTTAAACAAACGTTATGTGTGTAATAATCATATATTTGCAAAAAATAATCACAAAATTTTACATTGTTCTTGTGACGAAGTGTGGGTTTTTTACAAGTGGTTATTGCTTGAAAATAAAATTTTAAATTGATCATAAATTTTGTTTGATTTCGAAAAAACATTAGAAAAAATTGGTTCAACAGAAAAACAATTTTTAAAAATGTTGACGACGAATGATAGAATTTTTAATATTGAAGAATACAAATCTCCAAAATACAATGATTTGGTAAAGATTGATTTCCCAAAAACATTAGTTACAAAATTATTTTTTGCAAATATATGATTATTACACACTAACGTTTGTTTAAATTTATGACATTTACCAAATCATTGTATTTTGGACATTTGTATTCTTCAATATTAAAAATTCTATCATTCGTCGTCAACATTTTTAAAAATTGTTTTTCTGCTGAACCAATTTTGTCTAATGTTTTTTGGGAAATCAAACAAAATTTATGATTAATTTAAAATTTTATTTTCAAGCAATAACCACTTGTAAAAAACCCACACTTCGTCACAAGAACAATGTAAAATTTTGTGATTATTTTTTGCAAATATATGATTATTACACACATAACGTTTGTTTAAATTTTTGACATTTACCAAATCATTGTATTTTGGAGATTTGTATTCTTCAATATTAAAAATTCTATCATTCGTCGTCAACATTTTTAAAAATTGTTTTTCTGTTGAACCAATTTTGTCTAATGTTTTTTGGAAATCAAACAAAATTTATGATTAATTTAAAATTTTATTTTCAAGTAATAACCACTTGTAAAAAAACCCACACTTCGTCACAAGAACAATGTAAAATTTTGTGATTATTTTTTGCAAATATATGATTATTACACACATAACGTTTGTTTAAATTTATGACATTTACCAAATCATTGTATTTTGGACATTTGTATTCTTCAATATTAAAAATTCTATCATTCGTCGTCAACATTTTCAAAAATTGTTTTTCTGTTGAACCAGTTTTGTCTAATGTTTTTTGGAAATCAAACAAAATTTATGATTAATTTAAAATTTTATTTTCAAGCAATAACCACTTGTAAGAAACCCAACACTTCATCACAAGAACAATGTAAAATTTTGTGATTATTTTTGCAAATATATGATTATTACACACATAACGTTTGTTTAAATTTATGACATTTACCAAATCATTGTATTTTGGACATTTGTATTCTTCAATATTAAAAATTCTATCATTCGTCGTCAACATTTTTAAAAATTGTTTTTCTGTTGAACCAATTTTTTGTATCCTAATGTTTTTGGGAAATCAAACAAAATTTATGATTAATTTAAAATTTTATTTTCAAGCAATAACCACTTGTAAAAAACCCACACTTCGTCACAAGAACAATGTAAAATTTTGTGATTATTTTTTGCAAATATATGATTATTACACACATAACGTTTGTTTAAATTTTTGACATTTACCAAATCATTGTGTTTTGGATATTTGTATTCTTCAATATTAAAAATTCTATCATTCGTCGTCAACATTTTTAAAAATTGTTTTTCTGTTGAACCAATTTTGTCTAATGTTTTTTGGAAATCAAACAAAATTTATGATTAATTTAAAATTTTATTTTCAAGTAATAACCACTTGTAAAAAACCCACACTTCGTCACAAGAACAATGTAAAATTTTGTGATTATTTTTTTGCAAATATATGATTATTACACACATAACGTTTGTTTAAATTTATGACATTTACCAAATCATTGTATTTTGGACATTTGTATTCTTCAATATTAAAAATTCTATCATTCGTCGTCAACATTTTTAAAAATTGTTTTTCTGTTGAACCAATTTTGTAAGAACTATACTAATGTTTTTTGGAAATCAAACAAAATTTATGATTAATTTAAAATTTTATTTTCAAGCAATAACCACTTGTAAGAAACCCACACTTCGTCACAAGAACAATGTAAAATTTTGTGATTATTTTTTGCAAATATATGATTATTACACACATAACGTTTGTTTAAATTTATGACATTTACCAAATCATTGTATTTTGGACATTTGTATTCTTCAATATTAAAAATTCTATCATTCGTCGTCAACATTTTTAAAAATTGTTTTTCTGTTGCCACCTTTGTATGCGATCACTTCGTCTTTGCACAAATTTCTAATATACCAATTTAATATGGGAATGATGTTCTCTTGTTTGTAGGCACATTTTAATTCTTCGGTCACATCAAAATATGGAATGCCGTGCACGTGTATTTCACAATAACGAACAGTTTTTTTGTCTTTTGGCGACAAATAATTGAAAGGATAACTTGGCTGAAACAAATAATGATCGATAAACGAATCATTTTTATTAGATAGTTTTACGTCTAGAATAGCCATTTCTCTACATTGAAAATGTTTATGAGGATATGTAATGTAAAATCCGTCCATGTCGATGATGTATCTAATATTTTTTAGATTTTGTGTCATTTTGAACCAAAATGTTAAAAGTATTTACACGTGACTAAAATATGTTTGTTCCAACAAACTTCACATAACAATTCATTCTTCATTACTTCCCATCACCCCATTTCTTCCTTCTGCTCTTTTCTTCCTGTAATTTAAGAAAACAGAATCACATTCACTAATGATCAACTAATGACTGTCATTGTTAAAAAAGTATTTTTTAACTTTTTACTTTCTGCTATTGTCTTTGTATTTATGGCTAGGAAATGTCCGCGGCGCGGTCTCAATGCGTGTTGGCGAACTTCACATGCCTTCGAAATTTTCTCAGACATGTTCACCGGTTAAATTGCAATTAACAATTTAAGTGGTGTCGGCGGGGATCGAACCCGCGTTACGTACTGTAAAAATTACAGCTTGCGCTAACCATCTGAGCTACCACGGCTTAATCATATACACACACAATATTTAAATATAATTTGTTAACACTAAATAATAATAATAATAATAATAATATTCCACAACTATCACACAACGCCATCAAGTCCCAAGCTAAGCAGAGCTTGTGTTATGGGTACTAGACAACTGATAAACATACTTATATATTTCTAAATACATAAATATTATAGATAAATTACACCCAGACACAGAACAAATGATCGTGCTCATCACACAAACATTTGTCCTGGGTGGGAATCGAACCCACAACCTCCGGCATAACAGTCAGGGTCACTAACCACTAGACCAACAGGCCTGTCGTTCAAAATCATACACACGTAAAAAAATAACAGAAAAAAAGTAAGTTTGTCAATAGATTAAACACTTACATCTATGGCCTTTGATGCGTTGAAGTAACACAAATGTATTATTGATAGATACACTGCGGTCAAACGACCATACACTAACTCCATGACTGCAGTTGCTTGGTCTTATATAGTACCAGTAAGTAATAATTCTAATCTAAAGAATTTCTACAGTAGAATTGATAATAACTTTATGCGTCAACAACCTTATCTCACATTCTTCGTGTTGCGTCTTATTCAGTGTATTGATGACTCAAATACGTTTTGTATAACAGAAAAAATGCAATTTAATATTTAGAAATCACATAATTGATCATTCCTATGTTAGTCATTGAGTAGATTGTACTGTAGTAATCTACTAATAGCAGTAATATCATGGATACACTAGATGTACAACAACATCTGAAAAAGATTCACCCCAGTCTAGAAAATAATGTTTATGCTGTACGACTGATGTAACCGTAACGATATACAGTCGGTCATAAGTATTGTCACACAGTAAAAACTTTTCTTTTAGAATGCTGGCCACAAAAAAGTTTATTGAATTCGAATTGTTCATGAAAATAAAACTGTATACTTTTTAGAATTTTACTCATTTTTACATATGGAGTGGACGCTTAAAAAAAGACCGTGTTGCAGTTGCGATTACGCGCCAATTAAATTTTTTGATATACTGAAAAATTTGAATATAACCAAAAGATTCGTTTATCGTACCATCAAACGATACAATGAAGACTCTAGTGTAGATGACAGGTCAAGAAGTGGTCGCCCTCGATTTGTTAGGACTCCAGCAGTGATAAAAGCTGTAAAGGTGCGAATTCAAAGAAATCCCAAACGTAAGCAGAAACTGTTGGCCCTTCAGATGGGGTTAAGCAGAACCACGGCGTTAAATGAAGACTTAGGGCTTCGGGCATATCGAAGAAAAACAGGACATCGTTTGAATGCTCGTCTAATGGATCTGAGACTGAAGAGATGCCGCGCTTTGGTGAAGCGGTACGCGGGAAAAAAATATCGGGAAATTCTTTTTTCGGATAAAAAAATTTTTACCGTAGAAGAGAGCTACAACAAACAAAATGATAAGGTGTACGCACACAGTAGTGAAGAAGCGAGCAACCGTATTCCGCGTGTCCAACGAGGTCATTTTCCATCCTCGCTCATGGTATGGTTGGGAGTTTCTTATTGGGGCTTAACAGAGGTACATTTTTGTGAGAAAGGTTAAAAACGAATGCAGTTGTGTATCAAAATACAGTCCTGACGAACCTTGTGTAACCTGTTTCTCATACCATGTTCAATAACAGGCACTGGGTATTCCAACAAGATTCGGCGTCAGCTCATAGAGCGAAGAGCACACAAGACTTTTGACAGCTCCGTGGCGTAGTGGCTTAGCAATGAGTGGCTGCGCTTGGGGGTCGCGGGTTCGAATCCGCACGGAACAAGTAAGTATTTGTACGACCTACAACGTAGACTGTTCCGAGTTTGGATGTTTGTCCTTGTGAAATTTGTGTTTGTAAACTGCCCCCACGATACAGGAGAAAAACCTAGTGTGGAGGTAACGTTCTTTAAAAACAAAAAAAAAAAAGACTGGTTGGCGGCGCGTGAAATCGACTTCATCCGACACAAAGACCAGTCCAGATTTGAATCCGTTAGATTACAAGATATGGTAACACTCGGAGGAAAAGGCGTGCTCAAAGCCTCATCCCAATTTCGAGTCACTCAAGACATCTTTAATTAAGGCAGCCGCCGATATGACATGGACCTCGTTCGTGGTGAGATAGACGACTGGCCGCGCAGATTGAAGGCCTGTATTCAAAATTACGGAGGTCATTTTGAATAAACTATAGTGTCATAAGAATCTATGTTTTGTTAAGTTCATTTTGGTATATAAATGGTTACATAATGAATAAACTTGTTTCAATTATTTTACATTAAACATGTGATAGAATTTATGACCTGACTAGGTAATATGCAATTTGGGTACAGATGATAAACCAGGGTCACATTGGGTAGCTTTATATATCGATACGAATGACGTCGGTGAATATTTTGATTCATATGGACGGGCACCTGTACGAAATTGTAAAAGATGGAACTGGAATGTTGATAGGACTTCAGTTTGTGGCGAATATTGCTTAATGTATATGCTATATAAGTTTCAGGGATGTTCAATGCATAGTTTTACGAGTATATTTACAGAGAACACATTGTACAACGATGTGTTAGTGGATGAGATGTTTCGCTCCTATTTTATAGATAATAAGTAATAAGATTTTGTATTTTATAAATAAAAATTTTAATAAAATTAGGTAATGTGTTTAAAAGATGGAACTGGAATGTTGATAGGACTTCAGTTTGTGGCGAATATTGCTTAATGTATTTGCTATATAAGTTTCAGGGATGTTCAATGCATAGTTTTACGAGTATATTTACAGAGAACACATTGTACAACGATATTTTAGTGGATGAGATGTTTCGCTCCTATTTTATAGATAATAAGTAATAAGATTTTGTATTTCATAAATAAAAATTTTAACAAAATTAGGTAATGTGTTTTATTGATGATTCAGATTAGTGTTGTAGATAGGAACAAAGGAGTATAATACAATAGCATAAGCCGACCCACACGCTGGACGAATAATAGATAATGACGGTAGTCAATCAACAATAGATAAGTAGATAAGCACAATGGAGCGCTAATGACGGTTGAGGCTCGCAGCGGATATCAATTAGATAAGAGTTAATTGATCTGCACATCTCCGGAACCGTGCATCCTACGGAAAAATGGACCGCAGATTCGTGATCAGAGCATGCCAAAACCTTTTTTTTTTTTTTTTTTTTTTAGGATTGTGAGTCGACGAACGTCGTGCGCCAGAACTGGTACAACCTTTCTACAAGTGCGCCAGAACTGGTACAACGTAACTACTTGAGACCTTCAATATCAAATGCTGCTAAATGATTACCGAACGCCCTGTGAAAAATACCGTGGGGCACGGCTTGATTTAGGATGGTCGAATGTTATCAGTGATTTTTACATAATTTCTATTATGAATCGTTATAAATAATATTTGTATAATTATTGTTTTGCTGTTATATTATTTTTTTAATTATCAAATATAAAATATATTATTAGTCATTGGATTGTCATAATAATTACCATAGATAATTTTCTCAGTTTATTTTTCAATTTAGAATTTGAGGTAATTACAAAGAGTATTTATTATATTAGTATTTTAATTTTCTAAACATTTATAATTAATACAATTATCAGTACCTAATATTTATAACAGCGTTTTACTTATTTTCATATTATAAAAGTATTTGGATGGTATAATTCTTACACATTCAAACTGTTGCTAGGTTTAGTTTTGATAGGTAGTAGGGATATGCTAACATCATTGTGTGATATTATTTAAACGATTGCAATAATTATTGACTGGCTATTCGAGTTGTGAACTAGTAAAGTGAACAAGTAATCAAGTGTATTATTATCCTTCCTGCGACTCCTATAATACATGTAATGATAATATTATTGAATTGATTATAAATGATGCATTCGCTTCGCAGCGAACCGCGCGCTATCTATCGAACATCACGTACGTTAGCCGTACGAGTGAGCTAGCTTGGTATGCAGAGTAATAAATAACAGAGAGAGCATTGCTTACTTCTTAATTAAATTTCTTATTTATAATGTAAGTTCCTATATATTATAAATTCTGTCCTTTTTTGTTACAGACATTCAATGATAATAATCTTTCTCCTTTATGATATTAGAATAGATTATAAGTTCTGTAAGGAAAAATTATTGAATTGACATCGATTTTTTTTCTGAATTGGTGCATCGTACGTAAAATACTCCATGTAACTGAAAATGTTTATTCTTGTAAGTTTTATCAAATTTCGTAATGCAAATTGCATAAGTAATAAAGAAAAAACTAAAAGTCCCTGTTTGCCCCATAGTAGGGGTAGGTACTATATGTGTAAATTCTCACAAGACTACTACGACCGGTTAATCATTTCACACCCGTAGTATGTCGGTTTTTCTTAATTATGTACTTACCCCATACTTTCAGACAATACATTGACCATGACATTAATTGAGATCTCTGTGCTTGCACTACTCTGCACATTATTTTCCGACTCATTTCGTGACATTTACAGTTTTAGAGTTTCTTACTTCATCACGCAGAAACGTATAAATGATTAGTTTTGCTAATGTAAATTAGTAAAAATGCAGCCTATTAGGCAGCCTCCAACTATATATATACTCGTCAGAATTAGTAGAAATGTATGATACACCATCTCTAGCGGCTCGTGCTACGGTTGATGATAACAGCTTCCTCTTTTTTATTTTTGATTTAGCTTCAAAAAAATGATCAATCGATTGCGATTTTCTTTTTCCACCATCGCATGTGTTATTATTAATGACGATGTCATCACTCTCTTCTTGAGGGGAGAGTGGCGAGTAGTAATACTGTTTATAGGTATTTTCATCGAAGCTCAATGATTTCTGCAACAACACAGTTATCATGTTAATATCAATTTGTTAACACTTAATCATAAAAGTTAAAAAAGTTAAAGTTACAACCTATTAAAGTCCACTGCTGAACATAGGCCTCCTCTCATTTCTGAGAGGGTTTTAGGGCTACTAGACTAACTAGTTTACTAACGTAACTACTATGTGATATACTTATATTTGTACTAACACACATAATATTTAAATATAATTTGTTAACACTAAATCGTAGTAAATAACAGAAAGAAAAGTAAGTTTGTCAATAGAATAAACACTTACATCCATAGCCTTTGATGCGTTGAAGTAACACAAACGTAGTATTGGTAGATCCACTGCGGTCAAACGACCATACACTAACTCCATGACTGCAGTTGCTTGGTCTTATATAGTACCAGTGAGTAATAATTCTAATCTAAAGAATTTCTGCAGTAGAATTGATAGTAACTTTATGCGTCAACAAGCTTATCTTACATTCTGTTGCTTATCTCTACATTCCTACGTCCTTCCTGTCGTGTCTTGTTCAGTGTATTGATGATTTAAATACGTTTTTTATAACACAAAGAACGCAATTTAATATTTAGAAATCACTATAATTGATCATTCCTATATTAGTCATTGAGTAGATTGGTACTGTAATAATCTACTAATAGCAGTAATATTATGGATACACTAGATGTACAACAACATCTGAAAAAGATTCACCCCACTCTAGAAAATAATGTTTATGCTGCCAATAAACTACCCATGTACACCCACGTACCAACGTATATAATATGCAATTTGGATACAGATGATAAACCGGGGTCACATTGGGTAGCTTTATATATCGATACGAATGACGTCGGTCAATATTTTGATTCATTCGGACGGGCACCTGTACGATATCATCTAGAGTTTTTTAAAAGAAATTGTAAAAGATGGAACTGGAATGTTGATAGGATTCAGAATGAGTGGACTTCAGTTTGTGGCGAATATTGCTTAATGTATTTGCTATATAAGTTTCAGGGATGTTCAATGCATAGTTTTACGAGTATATTTACAGGGAACACATTGTACAACGATATTTCAGTGGATGAGATGTTTCGCTCCTATTTTATAGATAATAAGTAATAAGATTTTGTATTTTATAAATAAAAATTTTAACAAAATTGGGTAATGTGTTTTATTAATGAGTCAGATTAGTGTAGATAGGAACAAAGGAGTATAATACAATAGCACCACGCTGAGGAAGAATAGATAATGACGGTATTGAACGAAAAATAGATAAGTAGATAAGAACAATGGATCGCTAATGACGGTGGAGGCCCGCACCGGATTTTTTTTTAGGATCGTGAGTCGACGAACGTCGTACTTGTACCACTTCTAACTCAGTGCGCCAGAACTGGTACAACTTCTGACTCAGTGCGCCAGAACTGGTACAACGTAACTACTTATATCACCGGGAGGGCGACCATCTGTCCCAAGGAGGTGTTGGATTTACCGTCCACAAGTCTCTCGTTAACAGCGTTGTAAAGATTGGTAGTGTGTAGACGACGGTTGCGTACCTACCTCATAATCAGAATCAGCAAACGGTATCCAAGGTCATACAGGTCTACGCACCAACATCTAATAGATTTCTAGATGATTAAAACTACTTTTACGGATTTTATCGCGTTTATTTTTACTTTTTGTTTACTTTTATTTTTAATTCCCGACGTTTCGGGCGCTTTCCAGCACCCATGGTCACGTTGTGATCATATCCTAGACGGACCCAACCATTACATCAGATTTGATAGACCACAAATCCTCGCGAAAGAACACCGATTCCTACCAAGGATGATACGTGAGGCTATTGAAATTAAAAAACATCCTAATTTCAATAGAGAAGGAGGCTGGGTACTACCACCTGCTTGGGCGCCTATAATCAATAAAATTAAAACTAAACCTAAGCATACCACTGCAAGACCTCAGGACATAGTCAGTTCATTTTGCATAGATCGGACCATAAACAATAATTAAAAAAGCTGAAGGTACTCCGGGTTTAACAATGACATCGGGACGTCAGTCATCTCAGTCCCCTGTGACCATGGGTGCTGGAAAGCGCCCGAAACGTCGGGAATTAAAAATAAAAGTAAATAAAAAGTAAAAATAAACGCGATAAAATCCGTAAAAGTAGTTTTAATCATGTATAGTGTTCGCGTAAATATAAGAAATCATTAGATTTCTAGATATTCTCTATGATATTTCTAGAGCCATGCATTATTATAAAACCCACTATACGGTGTTAATGGGAGACTTCAACGCAAAACTAGGCAAAAGGAAGAAAGGTGAGCTGACGGTAGGTAAATTTGGGATAGGGCAACGGAACACAAGGGGTCAGCAGCTGGCTGACTTCATGGAGAAAGAGGGACTGTTTTTGGTGAACTCTTTTTTCCAGAAGCGGCTCCACAGAAAGTGGACCTGGTCGAGCCCCGACGGTACGATAAAAAATGAGATTGACTTCATTATGACGACGAGACGGCAACTGTTCAGTTATGTCTCAGTGATCGCAAGGGTGAAAACTGGCAGCGATCACCTAATGTTAAAGGCACACTGAACCTAAACGTTATGTTGGAGAAGTCTCGTCTAAAGAAGTCAACGCTCCGTCCCCCCTCGTGCTATAATCCAAAGTCCCGAAACCTTTCAGCTCGAGTCACAAAACTGTTTTCAGTGCCTAAAAGACTGCAATGTAGTGGACGATATGAATGATAAGCTAGTGAAAACTGTCCACGCTGTGGAGCTAAATTTTGCAAGACTCGCCGCAGAAGAACACAAAACTTCCGATTACACTTTTAATCTCATGGCTGTTAGACGGAAAATTAAGCTGCAGTCTTCAACAGATTTGACAGCATACAGGCAACTGAACAGACAGATCTCCAAATGCATGCGCTAGGACTTACGCAAATTTAATACTGCTCGTATTGAAGAAGCGATCGAACGGAACCAGGGCTCCAAAGTCTTTGCCAGAGATCTGTCTGCCAGAGAGAGACAATTGTCAAAGCTGAAGAATGAGTGTGGCAGCATCGTTTCTGGCCTGAGATTTTTATTGAGATTGAGAGGTTCTATGAGCAGCTGAACACATTATCGTTGGAGCCACACGCAAGTGTGAGTAACGATCCAAGAGCAAGTCTATTCCGACACTATGATATCCCGGAAGTCAGTCTGAGCAAGAAAAGAAGGCTCTCTATCTTGTTAAAAACGGCAAGGCCCCAGGTGAAGATGGAATTACAGCGGAGTTTTTGAAAGCGGGCGGAAAACCGGTACTTAAAGTCCTTCATAATCTCTTCAATTTCGTCCTTTAGTGCCACTACTCCGGAGGCTTGGTGCAGAAGTGCAGTGGTCTTATTTTTCAAGAAAAGCGATTACGCTCTCTTGAAGAACTACAGATATATTTCCCTTATGAGCCGCGTCTAAGTGCTGTTTTCGAGTCATTACGAATCATATTCAACTGCAGAGAGGTGTAAGACAGGTTGACGTTATATCACCCATACTCTTCACCGCTGCATTGGAAGATGTTTTCAAGCTACTGAATTGGAAAGATATTATCATCAATGGCCAGTACATTACTCACCTTCGATATAGTCTTTATGGTGGAATCGCTGGAGGATCTAAGCAATATGCTCAATGACCTCAATAGTGTATCCCAACGTATAGGTTTTAAGATGAACATGGACAAAACAAAGATCATGTGTGATGTCCATGTCATGCCTATACTGGTAGTTGTTGGGAGCACTAAGCTCGAAGTTGTAGACGAGTACGTTTGCCTGAGACAAATAGTCCGACTAGGTAAGTCTAACTTCGATCGAGAGGTCATTCGACGGATTCAACTCGACTGGGCAGCGTTCGGGAAATTACGACACATCTTCTCGTGAGGTATACCTCAAAACCTAAAACCTAGATTGTACAACCAGTGCGTGTTGCCAGTGATGACTTACAGATCTGAGACATGGTCCTATAACTGCTGGCCGTATGAGGACGATCATGGTCGCTCAGCGAGCTATGGAGAGGGCTTTGCTCGGGGTTTCTCTGCGTGATAAACTTAGAAATGAGAATATCCGCAGTAGAACTAGGGTAATCGACATAGCCCAACGTATTAGTAAGCTGAAGTGGCAATGGGCCGGCCATATGGCCCGAAGAACCGATAACTGATGGGGGAAAAAAGGTTCTCGAGTGGCAGTCTCGTACCGGTAGGCGTAGTGTAGGCCCACTAGATGGAATGATGACCTGGTAAAACATGCAGGAAGTCGATGGATGCAGGTGGCTCAGGACCGTGCTTTGTGGCAAACCTTGGGGGAGGCCTATGCAGCAGCAGTGGACTTATGAAGGTATGTAAATGATGAAAATGATGAAGCTAAAAATGTCATTCCTTTGATCCTTTTCTTCTCGTTGGATAGCCATGCAGGGGAAACATTCAGGGCGATGTTTTTCTTTCTCCGGGTGTTTTTCTATTTTAGGTCGTGGAGCAGAAGGAGACCTTCGTCGTTCCAAATCCACAAAAATATCTGGGGAATGATGGTGCTTATTCTAACACATGATGACTATATATACTCGAAAAATTACGTTCGTTCGGCCTCACTCTAAAAAAGTATAAAGAAATGCAAATTTGTATAATATCGTTATGACATGCTTAATTAGTTTGTACTTACTTTTATCTATCTTTACGACAATCTAATTGTAAAGTTTTAACAAAGCACACTTGTGATTTAGTTGACAATAAAAATATGAATGGCGGCAAAATGGCAAAACAATCTACCTACTTTGTTTAGCCGCCGAGGGGCCGAGGCATGAATATCCCTAAATTTTCGATCAAGTACCTACCACAGAACACTATTCTCTCTTACCAATGCGGCCGACACGTTGCGCGACGCCTCGGCGCGAGCGGCAGCGTACAATTTATTTATACCATTATTTTATAATTTAGATACTTGAAAAAGTAATAGTACAGTTACTTTAAGGTATAGTAATTTAAAGGTACCTTTATTTTAAGGTATCGAAATTTAAAGGTATGACGTCATACCGCTTACCGTCTGTACCATAATTTTTTCGGTTATTCAATCCCTGAGTGAAAGTGATAATATTATATTATATATACATATAATATACGTGCGTTCGTAGTCGTCGGTCGTTGGTTGTATTAGGCCTATTTTATTAACAATTTTAAATCTGTGAACGTACCTACGTTTAATTTGTTGTAGGTGCAGTTAGATAGGTATATAGGTATTTAGTTTTTCGTAAATTGATATTGCGTAACAATGCATCGACCACGTTTATTGTTTAGTACAATGTGTTTCGCTAGAAATTTGAACTTATGTACTTACCTAGGTATTTACTGCACACCAAATTGTACGTTCGTACGTTGTAATGTTTACATAGGTAGGTATTTAATAGAAACAGTACCTAGGTAACTTATTTATCCAATATACATAGATTACAGGTACTTAATACTTATTGAAAGTCACTTATTGAAGTGAAAAATGTACCTACCACTTTGAGAGTTAATCAATTTTTGTTCGATAAAATGATTTTACCAATAGAATGAAGTAGATGGCGCTATTACAAAGCAATTTTATTTGAAAGAAAACTTAAATCACAGTCTAAAAATACCTTATATACCTTATAATTGCTATAAAATGAAACTTTTTATCTTATATTTTTGCCGCACATGTCGTTGAAAATGATCATATAAAATAAATTATTGGCCCTGAAATATTTTTATGTTATATTTCATTTCATTTGAAGGTTTCACCTCTACCGCGTGTGAACTGCACACATGTTTTTTATTCAATATAGATTATCAATAAAATTACCGAAATTCACTCTTAATTTACAACTGGTTAAGAAATTACCCCTGTCCTGGGAAAAAAAGCAACAAACTTAATTTAAGTTTCAAAAACCAAACGACCGATAGGAAAGTTGCATACATTTTATACATATTTTATTTATTTTACATGTAGTTAAAATAATAACTACAAGTGACGCGAATGAACAAACCTCAACCGTTTAATCGGTTAAAGGATTTTGAAAAGAAAGCTATTAATACACATTACACACTTTATTTTACCTTTCTAAACGGTAACATACACATTAGTTACTGTTGTCTTCTACACATCTGTGGCATAGTACCTACTTTCGAATGATTGGTATTGTTGATCGAGGTTGAGATAGGTAGTTTAAGAAAATGTGGGTATTTGTTTTAAATTATAGAAAAGTGTGATGGAGAATATGAAAACTTTTCTAATTCTCAACGTCTTTGTACAACATATAGTTGAAACAGGAAAAATCAATCGCCGAAAAGCCGTGGACGAAAACCTATTCAAATAGTCGAATCTAGATGCTATAGGCTGGTAACGGTACGAAGAATTAAGCGAAGTTTACACTGCTCTCATCAATCCGTATGCAAAGCTAGGTATCGGCAACTACATAAATGTATGTCAATGGCGTAAGCTTTTCTATGTTAAAGAGTGGAATGTTGATGTTAAAGGAACTGTGGTTTATGGCAATTTTACAAACAAAGAAGTCTTAATGAACTCTTTTGAACGCCGTATCGCTCATCTCGATCGGTTCATTCGTTCTATAGATATGGGACGACATCATTTTATTTACATACATACATACATCTTATTTACACACACACACACACACACACACACACACACACACACACACGCAAACGGCCGGACATCCAGCCGGAAATAGTCATAACAGCTTCCTAGGGCCTCAAAACGTGGAGATCTGATGAAAACTAGCATTCTCAAAATCGCACCGCAATTTGTTACGCCTTACTTTTTGCAAATTATTAATTATCAAAGCGGGAAGTTAAAAAAAAACATAAATTAATTCATGGCTGGTAATAAGCTTTTCCGTGCTTACATACCGTGTAGTGGCGGTTGAGAATATCTACTACCCCATATCTTCCCGTGGGTGTCGTAAAAGGCGACAGAGAGAAACAGGCAAGAGATGGGCAGCAGCATCTTCCTGATAACAGAAATTGTACAGTAAAAAAACTGCGGTTACCAACCCGCTCGCGAAGTGTGGCAACTATGGCAATATACCCCCCCATGAACAATTACACAAATAGACGTCCCGGTCCCGGTGGCTTCGATATTCCAGGCTACGGTGGCGACCATGATAACAGCGGGGCAGGGGTGCTAAGAATCTCCGGTGGAGGCTCGGTTGCCACTTACGACGACCCGACCTGGCAACATATAACGCACGCACCCTGAGGACTGACTTATCGTCCACAAGTCTCTCAAAGTTTCAAAGATTGGGAGTGTATTGACGAGGGTTGCGTACCTTATACTCAGAATCAGCAGACCGTATTCGCTGAAGGCCATACAGGTTTACGCGCCAATGTCGGAAAATGAGGATCCCAACGAAGAGGTGGAGGAAGTGTAGGAGGATATTTCTAGAGTCATGCATTCCTCCAAAACTCACTATACGGTGTTAATGGGAGACTACAACGCAACACTGGGCACAAGAAAGAACGGTGAGCTGAAGGTGAGAGAATTTGGGATTGGGCAACGGAACCCAAAGGGCCACCATCTGGCCGAATTTATGGAGAAAGAGGGACTCTTTAGGATGAACTCTTTCTTCCAGAAGCGGCCCCATAGAAAGTGGACCTGTTCGAGCCCGGACGGTTCGGCAAAAAATGAGATTGACTTTATTATGACGACCAGACGCCAACTGTTCAGTGATGTCTCAGTGATCGCAAGGGTGAAAACTGGCAGGGATCACCGAATGGTTAGAAGCACTCTGAACCTAAACTTTAAGTTGGAGAGGTCTCGTCTAATGAAGTCAACGCTCCGTCCCTCTCGTGCTCTAATCCAGAATCCCGAAACCTTTCAGCTCGAGTTACGTAACCGCTTTCAGTGCCTAGAAGATTGCAATGCAGTGGACGATATTAATGACAAGCCCGTGGAAACTGTCCATGCGGTCGGAGCTAAGGTCTGCAAGACCCACCGCCGTAGAACACAAAAACTCTCCGATCACACTCTTAATCTCATGGCTGTTCTCACTTTTTTCTCACGGGAGATGAAGCTGCAATCGTCAACAGATTTGACAGCATACAGGCAACTGAACAGACAGATCTCCAAATGCATGCGGTGAGACTTACGCAACTTTAATACTACTCGTATTAAAGAAGCGATCGAGCGGAACCAGGGATCCAAAGTCTTTGCCAGAGATCTGTCTTCCAGAAAGAGCCAACTGTCAAAGCTTAAGACTGAGTATGGCAGCATCGTTTCCGGGACACCTGAGATTTTGAGTGAGATTAAGAGGTTCTATAGGCAGCTGTACACATCATCGTTGGAGCCAAACGCAAGTGTGAGTAATGATCCAAGAGCAAGTCTTATCCGACACTATTCCGATGTTATCCCGAACCTCAGTCTGAGCGAGATTAGAATGGCTCTCGGGCGAGGATGGAATTACAGCGGAGCTTCTGAAAGCGGGTGGAACACCGATATTTGAAGTCCTTCAGAAACTCTTAAATTCCGTCTTCCATGGTGGCACTACTCTGGAGGCTTGGAGCAGAAGTGCGGTGGTCTTGTTCTTTAAGAAAGGCGACAACGCTCTCTTAAAGAACTACAGACCGATTTCCTCCTGAGCCGCGTCTACGTGCTGTTTTCGAGAGTCATAACGAATCGTCTCGCACGCAGACTCGACGACTTCCAGCCTCCCGAAAGCCGGTTTCCGAAAAGGCTTCAGTACCATAGACCACATACACACCCTGCGGAAGAATGTACAGAAGAACGAAGAGCACAATCTGCCACTTTGGCGGGCATATGTGGACTATGAGAAATCCTTTGGTTCGTCGAAATTTGGGCGGTGCTACAGTTCCTTCAGCGGTGCCAAGTTGACTCTCGGTATATCGAAGTGTTTGTACAGTAGGGCTACGATGGCTATCCGAGTACAGAACCATAGTTTGAAAACTATCCTATTGCAGAGAGGTGTAAGACAGGGTGACGTTATATCCCCGAAATTCTTCGCCGCTGCATTGGAAGATGTTTTCAAGCTACTGGACTGGAAGGGATACGGTATTAACATCAATGGCGAGTACATCACTCACCTTCGATTTGTCAACTATATAGTTCTTATGGCAGAATTGCTGGAGGACCTAAGCACTATGCTCAATGACCTCAATGGTGTCTCCCAACGGATAGGTCTTAAGATGAACATGGATAAAACAAAGATCATGTTCAACGTCCATGTAGTTTTTGGGAGCACTATGCTCGAAATTGTTAACGAGAACTTCGACCGAGAGGTCAATCGACGGTTCAACTCGGCTGGGCAGCATTCGGGAAATTACGACAATCTTCTCGTCAGGTATACCTCAAAACCTAAAAACTAAGTTGTACAACCAGTGCGTGTTGCCAGTGATGACCTACGGAACCGAGACGTGGTCCTTCACTGCTGGCCGTATGAGGACGCTCAAGGTCGCACAGTTATAGAGAGGGCTATGCTCGAAGTTTCTTTGCGTGATAGACTCAGAAATGAGCATATCCGCAGTACTAGAGTGACCGACATAGCCCAACGGATTAGTAAGCTGAAGTGGCAATGGGCCGGCCGTATAGCTCGAAGAACCGATAACCGATAGGGGAGAAAGGTTCTCGATTGGAAGCCTCGTAACAGTAGGCGTAGTGTAGGGCTACCCCCTACTAGATGGAGTTACGACCTGGTAAGAGATGTAGGAAGTCGATGGATGCAGGTGGCTCAGGACCGTGCTTTTTGGCAATACTTGGGGGAGGCCTATGTTCAGCAGTGGACCTGTGAAGGGCTGTAATGATGATGATGATGATGATGAATAAGCTTTTCAACTGACTTCAATAAGAGGAAGAGGTTCTCAATTCGATTCGAATTCTTTAATGTGTGTTACCTTTTCTAGGTGAACCGATTTTGATGATCCTTTTTTATTTGAAGCTGGTACTTTTCATGTGGCCCCATATAAATTTGATCAAGATCTGACCAGTAGTTTTTGAGTTATATTTAATAATACGTATTTAATTAACGTCGACTATATCGATGACATTTCCATTAATATTGTAGAATTGAAAGTTATATTGAAGTTAGTTGTACAAAATTTTAATTTTACCACTTGTTTAGTATAAAAAAAATTATATATTGCCGTAAAAAATGTTATCCAATGTCAGTTTGTCGAATGCAAGCTGTAAATTCATGCATAATAAAAACCGGGCACTATTAAAAAAAGGCAGACTAAGATTAATCTGACAGACTTACCTCCTATTTACTATGATAATACTACAATTCCGTTCAGTAACTCTGTTAGAAATCTTGGCCTTCACATCGACAGCACGCTGAATTGGAGAACTCAGGTTTCAGATGTGAGTCGTAAAGTCACTGCCACGTTATGCTCTCTGTATCGTTTAAAACATTTTCTTCCCACAAAATCCAAGATCATGCTTGTCCATTCACTTATATTACCCATAATTGATTATGCAGATGTGTGTTACCCAGACCTGTCCCAAGATCTTCTGAACAAGCTGGCCGCCTCCTCAATAACTGTATAAGATTTATCTTTGGGCTTCGTATGACTATATTTCGCAATACAGATATAAGCTAAATTGGCTTACAATCCGGCAGAGGCGTAACTCCAGAATATTACTTGTACTTTATATTAAATAATCCATCTTCGCCTTCTTATCTTAAGAGTAAATTTCATTATCTTTCCTCATCTCATGATAGGGTCCTACGCTCTCCTTCTAACAACAAAATCTGTACTCCAGTTCACTTCACCGAGTTCTATGGCAACTCCTTCACAGTTCAGGCTACACGCCTTTGGAACTCCTAGCCCGATGACATCAGAAAAGCTCCCAATAAGTACGCTTTTAAAAAGTTAGTCCGTGATCAATTTTACATGACTCATCTATTTTAATATGTATTGCCAAACAGACGTATATATTCATAGTCATTTGTATATACCTACTAATTATATGTATTTAAATATGTATACTTGTATATATATCCATTTATTTATATATTTGTATATATGTAAGGATAGATCATATATGCATAGTTTATTTATCAGTAGTTAGAATAAAATAAATGAAAATAAATAAATAAATTCTATATTGTGTAAAGACGAACAAAGAACTGATGTGGAAGAAAGGCCTGGCGTCGTTACACTGGAATACGAAGTTCAGGGATTTGTAATGTTGTGGCACGAGAGAGAAATGAAAGCCAAGACTGCTGAGTAGATACTGAATATATTTGCAATAATCAATCCTTAAATAGTTACAATTAGGTTATATTGTGTATATGTTTATATGTAATATGCTTATATCTATTCCTTACATCTCAGATTTGATTTGATTTGCTTGACAAGTGGATTGGCAACCATAGTTTCATTTTTATTTTTAGTGGATATCCTTATAACGCCGCTATACGGTAAATTCGTTAACCCCTCACCTGATATCGGTCATAATATGACCGCAAAATGTAAGCCCTTACTTGATACCGGTCATATTATGACCGTGTCGCAAGCTCCGAATTCAAGTCTGTTTTGTTAAACCAATTGATGTTTTGGATCGTGTGAATACGGCAGTATGGCTCTATATGCTGTGCTTATTAATTTAAGTCAGTGAGAACAGACTTCCTTTAAGAAAAAAAATATGTTTGTATAATCTTTTCGAGGACGTAGTTTCGTGGTGTGCGTGAAGCGCTTCCGAATTATTTTTTTGTGATATTGTGATAGTGTGTCTTATTAAATTATGTTAACATCACACCACACATGCCAAGGCAAGTGTTTTTTCGTTTTAACTCAAAGTTATACATATTCGTGCCTGTAATTCAGGGTAAACAAATATTTCCATTGATTACTACCATCAATTCGCCGGTACGCCGACATATTTATTTATATTTTACATAATAATTCTTGATTTGTTGGAAATGTTTTTGTTGTTTTGAGTGAATAATTACGTAAACAAACAGTAGTTATATGCAGAATTCCTTAAATTCATTTTAATTTGAATATTTTACGGCAACTGTACTGCTGGGACTGACCGGTCATATTATGACTGGTATCAAGCACGCAAGCAAGCAACTTTTTTATACTTTTTTATAATAGTGTTCAGTGTTTTTTTTGTGTTATATAGAAAGGATATCTCATGTGATTTTAGAATAAAAGTACATTGTTTCGTGTTTTGGCTTTGTTTATTTCTTAAGAGCGTAGTTTTAAAGGTCGTTCTTCCCACCGCCAAAGCGAAGGGTTTGAGATTTTACCTACTGTACGAAATAAACACAGTGTTGTGTCCTAATTGTAAACCTATTCCTTTAACCATGAAATAATCTTTTCAAAAATATATACACTACTTAGATTTAATTCATTAAGTTATCATTCAAAGGGACAATGGAAAGGACAATGTTGAGCTATTTTAGAGATGTTTTTACGCGGCCAAAAATATCTGTATGCGGAAATTATTGTTTTTCTTGACATTTCACTATAAAACATGTAAATGTTTTTAAATATTTGTATTACTATATAATAAGAGGTTAAATAAAATGCAAAATAAAATCTATAAGTTGATTAATTTTGTTTTTATTCGATAGGAAAGTCAGAAATAAACCTTTTTCACTTTCACTTGCATACTATTTGATTATAGTACAATATTTTTTATTGAAAGTAATATCATTTGTAGATAATTTATCCACAAATCCAACTATATATAATGTGTGGGATATTTATAAAGGGAAAGGCCAAAAAAACCAATAAAGTGGAACACTTAACAAACGGCGCGGCCACGGCTCGAGTGCCGTATCAAGTTACGCCCTGCAGTGCTCGGCGCGCGTATCAGGTGAGGGGTTATTAATTTTAAAAAAATGTTATCAAGCTTTGCAAATGCAATGAAAAATAAAACAAGCCACTTGTGAAATTGAACGATGCGGACGTAACTAAATGCCTCGATTTTTTTTTTGTTTTGTCAACTGCAGAAGTAGTACATCCCTGTTGCAATTCACGGATTGATACCGACGTCACTGTGATGCCGCAAAAAATTTTACAAGTTATCGGTTTCATGTCACTAACGCTTTATTTTTATAATATGTCGATATCAGACTGAACACGAAAAATTTGCATTACATTATTTTAGTATAGAAATAAAGTATTTTATTTGATATAAAATATTTTGAAATAATACTAGTTTTTTTACGGAATTTATCGCGTATATTTAACTTTTTAATTACTTGGGATCCTATAATAAATAAAATTAAATCCCAACCCAAGCATACAACTGCAAGACTCCATGATACCATAAGTTCATACTGTGTAGATCGGAACAAAAGTTAAATTTTAATCTATGGTAACCGCGGTTAACTATGACAGCTGGACGTTGAACATCTCAGTCCTTCCCGTGACCATGTGCTGTAAAGCTCTCGAAACGTCGGGTAATTAAAAAGATAAATATACGCGATAAATTCCGTAAAAAACTAGTATTATTTCAATGTGTAGTGTTCGCGTAAATATAAGAAGTCAATATAAAATATTTTTTTTATTTCGTGCGTTTTTTTCTTTTTAAAATTAAAAAAAAATGTTCAAAAATAACTATTATTGTCACATACATAAACACTCACGCCTGTCACCCAGAGGGGTAGGCTGAGACTACAGACTTCCATTTGGCTCGATCCTGACACACCTCTCTCGCCTCCTTCACATCCATTCACCTACGCATACATGCTCGTCGGTTAAGCGTACTTCTAATTTGGCCCGTTTTCAATAAATCGCCAATTTGGTCGATAAATTTTCGCCTAGGACGTCCCTTTCCGACTCTGTCATTCACTTCTGCAACATAAATTTTCTTTGTCACTCTTTCCTCATTCATTCTTTCCACATGACCGAACTACCGAAGCATTCCTTTCTTAATCCTGGTCCCAACATCATCTTGCAAACCACACTCTTCTCTTATTACGCAATTTCTCACCCTGTCATTCAGATGTAGCCCCAACGTTCTCCTTAACGACTGCATTTCTACTGCGTTCATTCTACTCTCGTGCTTCTTCTGCCACACCCAACTTTCACTACCATACGTTAAAGTAGGGACCAACACAGCATTGTGAATTGCCTACGTGCCTTTTTCGACACATTTTGACTCTTCTCAATAGAGTGCAGCGCCCCATTTACATATTATTGTTATTTGTTTATTGTTATCAGGAAAATGCTGCTGTCACTGTTCTGTTTCCTCTGTCGACTCGTACGACACCACGTGACACATTAATGTGTTAATACACTTGTTCTATCAATAATTACTTACTACTCGTAATATGATCAGTAAACTGTTCACTAAGTTACTCTTTTCTGTTATGAATAATAACTTCATTGTGAATTTAACATAGGGAGACACCCTGAGAACTGCCCTCTCCTGTAAATAGCCGAAGGCAAATTCAAATAATTATTAATTACTACCAGTCAATAAAAAGGTTAATTATTTTGATTTATGTTCAGATGTTATTTCGCTGTATTAAAATAGTTATACTGTACATGCATGAAACAATCGTTATAAAATGATTCAGTTTTTGTAATAAATTTATTTGTGAGATGTAACAATAAGGGCAATGGACTAAAAATTAAGAATCGTTAAAGGCGTAGCAAAGTAGTTTAGTAAATAAAACCAGCAAAAAAATGAAAAAGTTAACTATTTCAATCTAATTTACTCCACGCTCGGCAGTGTAGAAAAGATTTTAAAAAAGTCGAAAAAGTGAAGTCCATTTAGAACTCATCGTCACTTTTGCTTTTGGCTTGCGATTTTTTAAACTGAATCAATGGCAATTTTCCCCTTGTGAAAAAAATGATTATTTTTAGTTTATATAAAAATTGTATTGTAGTGATAGGCCTTTAATATACAAATGAATGTTCCAAAAAGCTGTATGAATTTATAAATATGCATTTATCTAATGAAAAGCAAATGCAATGCAAATTCAAACCAAATGCAAAACTTATAAGTGTTAGTATTTTTTTTTTTTTGGGAACCTCTCAATACTAGTCGATACTCAAACGGTCGGATCCAACCACGGCGATATTCCGTCAAATTCCAAGTGGTCTGATCCGACCACACACACCCACAGCACTTTAACCCATAAATTCTTATGTTTAGATACTAGTTTTCTATTAAGTAGTTTAGCATTATAGGCTCAATATGAAATTATCTATCCTCTAGTTTAACACGCTCAGCGCCATGTGTATTGTTAATGATACCCACTGTCAAAACATTGTGTATCGCTCACGATACACAGCCTACCTTTTGGTTTTTGCCTTGTGTATTCCTAATGCACACGTTTTCTATACATTTTCTACTGCTGAAACATCCTCTGGTCCAGGAGAGGTTTTTTAGTTGTTTTGGGTTGGGGATAGGACATATGGTTCTTGAGATATTGAAGATTTAATTTGGAAAAAAAATTGTTTTGCACTAGTTTTATGTTTAACATATTTTATTATAAACATATTTCTTACAACTAATACTAAATTATAAACATATTTCTTACAACAAAATTATAAACATATTTCTTACAACTAATAATCATCTTTAAAAAGGAAAAACTTCCGATAATCCTCTTATAACCATGTTTGAAAAAAAACTTAAAAAAATCTTAGGAATATAAATTCTATGAGTATTCTGTTCTAGTGAGTTTTGTTGAAACATTTTCGGCATAGAAATGTCGTCGTAAAATCACAGGAGCACTTCGTTCCAACCTGTGCTGCTCTAACCTACTTGCCATTTATAATTTTTCCCTCCCTTCCATACATATTATAACACTCTTTACAGCGTCCTCGAACCAACTTTTCACCGACCTTATTGTCTATGAAGTAGTGTTTCACATTCGGCGCCTTCCTTTTTGAAGATGATGTTGAAGGTATAGGCGCTATATCTACTCTCTGAGAACACTTGTCAATCATATCTACAATAACCTGCTCTCGGAACTCTGTGATTGTCATTTTCTTTGCTGATGTATTTAGATTATAGAGGAAACGAGCACACACCAGAGAAGTTCCCCACAACATTTCGATAAACAGCTTACGATACCATTTCGTACATCGCCTAAGAGCTGAGCCATATGTTGCCATCGAATCACTTATATCGATCGAAGATTTGATTCCATTATTGTAGTCCACAATGCACTCCGGTTTGAGAATGGCTGGCTCATTCCTGTTCTGAACTGTGACTGTCTTGAGCACAGATGTTTTAGTAGACAGCATCCTCAATACACACATTTCTCCCCTTTTCAGTTTCATAGACATAACATCTTTTGGTAGGTGTTTTCTGTTAGGGTTCCAACTAGGTGAGTCTTTTTGTGTCTCAATCGATATGCTAGAGGGACACTCGTGTAATAATTATCGGTATATATTGTCCTACCTTCATCAAGCAGACCTTCTGCTAGAGACATGACTGTTTTCTCCGATACATCAGATGCTTTGGACTTGGATTTGTCGCAGTATACTTCCAGATTCCAAATATATCCAAGTATATATATATAAGAAAAATTAAATTAGTGTGTATCTATAACGATACACGTAGCCTCGGAAAATGGTTTTGAGTCAAAACTTTTTCGTAGGCCACGTGTATCATTATCGATACACGGCGAATAATAAGCAGAGTGGTGGGGAGGGTAAGAAAATAAATTATTATAAAATCTAAGACACTAAAAAGCTCATATAGAATACTTTTAAATTTTTGTCTCAAATCGTCTGAACATCGAGATTTTGACATTTGTATTCAGCTTTCAATCTGTGCCATTTGGGTGTGGTTGCTATTGTGCAGTGCCGCCTTGTTTTCTTCGATTTTTCTGAGATAGGTACAGTGTTTCTGTGTGAATATAATTTATCTTTTTACATAAAAATTTCGAGTAATATATATATATATATATATGCCGTGTAGTGGCGGATGAGAATATCCTCTACCCCATATCTTCCCGCGGGTGTCGTAAGAGGCGACAGAGGGAGACAGGCAGGAGATGGGCAGCAGCATTTTCCTAATAACAACAATAATATAATTAAAAACTGCGGTTGCCAACCCGCTCGCCAAGCGTGGCAACTATG
This sequence comes from Parnassius apollo, assembly GCA_907164705.1. Lineage (NCBI taxonomy): Eukaryota > Metazoa > Arthropoda > Insecta > Lepidoptera > Papilionidae > Parnassius > Parnassius apollo. The sequence goes on along the minus strand of CAJQZP010001666.1, from coordinate 42,379 downwards.
GCAAATATCCCCCATGAGGAACGACGCAAACAAACGGCCCCTAGTCCTCGGCGGCCCCGCTATTCTTGGCTACGGTGGCGACCATGGTTACGGCGGGGCAGGGGGCGCTAAGAATCTCCGGTGGAGGTTCGGTTGCCACCTACAACGACTCGACCTGGCAACGTATAACGCACGCACCCTGAGGACTGACGAGAAGATACTGGAGCTGGAAGAAGAGGGAGACAAGTTGCGCTGACATATTATTGGATTATCTGAGGTCCGAAGAGAGGGGGAGGACACGGTAATCCTCGAGTCCGGCAACTTGTTCTGTCACCGGGAGGGCGACCATCTGTCCCAAGAAGGTGTCGGATTTATCGTCCACAAGTCTCTCGTCAACAACGTTGTAAAGATTGGGAGTGTGTCAACGAGGGTCGCGTACCTGATACTCAGAATCACCAAACGGTATTCGCTGAAGGTCATACAGGTCTACGCACCAACCTCGGCACATCCCGATGAGGAGGTGGAGGAAATGTATGAGGGTATTTCTAGAGCCATGCATTCCTCCAAAACCCACAACACGGTGTTGATGGGAGACTTCAACGCAAACTAGGCACAAGAGAAGGCGGTGAGCTGAAGTTAGGGAAATTTGGAATAGGGCAACGGAACCTTAGGGGCCAGCAGCTGGCTGACTTTATGGAGAAAGAGGGACTCTTTATGATGAACTCTTTCTTCCAGAAGCGGCTCCACAGGAAGTGGACCTGGTCGAGCCCCGACAGTTCGACAAAAAATGAGATTGACTTCATTATGACGACCAGACGCCAACCGTTTAGTGATGTCTCAGTGATCGCAAGGGTGAAAACCGGCAGCGATCACCGAATGGTTAGAGGCACACTGAACCTAAACGTTAAGTTGGAGAGGTCTCGTCTAATGAAGTCAACGCTACGTCCCCCTCGTGCTCTAATCCTTTCAGCTCGAGTTACGTAACCGCTTTCAGTGCCTAGAAGATTGCAATGCAGTGGACGATATGAATGACAAGCTCGTGGAAACTGTCCATGCGGTCGGAGCTAAGTTCTGCAAGACCCGCCGCAGAAAAACACAAAAACTCTTCGATCACACTCTTAATCTCGTGGCTGTTAGACGGGAGATGAGGCTGCAATCGTCAACAGATTTGACAGCATACAGGCAACTGACCAGACAGATCTTCAAATGCAAGCGGCGAGACTTACGCAACTTTAAAACTGCTCGTATTAAAGAAACGATCGAGCGGAACCAGGGCTCCAAAGTCTTTGCCAGAGATCTGTATGCCAGAAAAAGCCAACTGTCAAAGCTGAAGACTGAGTGTGACAGCATCGTTTCCGGGACACCTGAGATTTTGAGTGAGATTAAAGGTTGGCAGCTGTACACATCATCGTTGGAGCCACACGCAAGTGTGAGTAACGATCCAAGAGCAAGTTTTACCCGACACTATTCCGATGATATCCCGGACGTCAGTCTGAGCGAGATTAGAAAGGCTCTCCAGCACCTTAAAAACGGCAGGGCCCCAGGCGAGGATGGAATTACAGCGGAGCTTCTGAAAGCGGGTCCTTCGGAAGTTCGGAAGTCCTTCAGAAGCTCTTCAATTCCGTCCTCCATGGTGGCACAACTCCGGAGGCGTGGAGCAGAAGTGCGGTGGTCTTGTTCATTAAGAAAGGTGACAACGTTCTCCTGAACAACTACATACCGATTTCCCTTCTGAACCGCGTCTACGTGCTGTTTTCGGGAGTCATTAAGAATCGTCTCGCACGCAGACTCGACGACATCCAGCCTCCCAAACAAGCCGGTTTCCGAAAAGGCTTCAGTACCATAGACCACATACATACCCTGCGGCAGATTGTACAGAAGACCGAAGAGTACAATCTGCCACTTTGCCTGGCGTATGTGGACTATGAGAAAGCCTTTGATTCCGTCGAAATTTGGGTGGTTCTAAAGTCCCTTCAGCGGTGCCAAGTTGACTGTCGGTATATCGAAGTGCTGAAGTGTTTGTACAGTAGGGCTAGGATGGCTATCCGAGTATAGAACCAGAGTTCGAAACCTATCCAACTGCAGAGAGGTGTAAGACAGGGTAACGTTATATCCCAGAAACTCTTCACCGCTGCGTTGGAAGACGTTTTCGAGCTACTGGACTGGAATGGATACGGCATTAACATCAATGGCGAGTACATCACTCACCTTCGATTTGCCGACGATATAGTCCTTATGGCAGAATCGCTGGAGGACCTTAGGACTATGCTCAAGGATCTCAATAGTGTCTCCCAACGGATAGGTCTTAAGATGAACATGGACAAAACAAAGATCATGTTTAATGTCCATGTCACACCGATTCCGGTAGTTGTTGGGAGCACTATGCTCGAAGTTGTTGACGAGTACGTTTACCTGGGACAAATAGTCCGACTAGGTAAATCCAACTTCGACCGAGAGGTCAATCGACGGATTCAACTCGGCTGGGCAGCGTTCGGGAAATTACGACACATCTTCTCGTCAGGTACACCTCAATCTCTGAAAACTACTGAACTTACGGATCAGAGACGTGGTCCTTCACTGCTGGCCGTATGAGGACGCTCAAGGTCGCTCAGCGAGCTATGGAGAGGGCTATGCTCGGAGTTTCTCCGCGTGATAGACTCAGAAATGAGGATATCCCCAGTAAAACCAGAGTGACCGATATAGCCCAACGGATTAGTAAGCTGAAGTGGCAAGGGGCCGGCCATATAGCTCGAAGAACCGATAATCGATGGGGAAGAAAGGTTTTCGAGTGGCAGCCTCGTACCGGTAGACCCCCCACTAGATGGAGTGACGACCTGGTAAGACATGCAGGAAGTCGATGGATGCAGGTGGCTCAGGACCGTGCTTTGTGGCATTGCTTGGGGGAGGCCTACGTTCAGCAGTGGACTTGTGAAGGGCTGTAATGATGACGATGATGATATGTATATAAATAATAGTGATTTTCATGCTGCCGACCTCTGCATTATTATCAGAATACAATAAATTCTTTTTGTAATGAAGTATAACCACTTAAACAAGTAATATTACATAATAAATAAACAGAAACAAGTATTATATTGAAATTTACAACGATTATTACATTGAAAATAAACGTAGGTAGTAACGTACGACAAATTCCATGTACCTACTGAACATATAAAATTGCAGTCTCTACAGTCAGTATTTTATGTAACTACGGCGTTGAATCTATTATTCGGCAGTTATTGGAATAGCAGCGGGATAATATGTCAACAGTTTATATAGATAAAGAGGTGGTATCGTGTTGGCGTAGTGTAGGGCGACCCCCCCCCCCCACTAGATGGAGTGACGACCTGGTAAGACATACAGGAAGTCGATGGATGCAGGTGGCTCAGGACCGTTACTTGTGGCATTACTTGAGGAAGGCCTATGTTTAGCAGTGGACTTGTGAAGGGCTGTAATGATAATGATGATGATGACATTGTTTAGTGTGAAAATTATTATTATTTATTATTACTGTGGTGTAATGTGTTCATGGTCACGGATCAATGTCATATGATGGGGTACCGGAATAAAACTTTACAGATCTGTTGATAATTTTTTTATTATATATTTACGTGAACAATCCATTTTATAAGCATTATTTAGGCTAATATTTCCAATATGGACCATCGATTTCAAAGCCCATATTTTTTGTAGGTAGTACTCACTAAAAGAAAGCGTTTTGCAAAGTTTTAGGTTGCGGAAACTTACGGTTCATGAGTTAAACTTTTCGTACAAATTGGCAAATAACACGCAATTACAAAATAAATTTGACAAATGATTGATGTCAAACGTCAATTAGTGTAGGGTTCCGAATATTTTGAAAGTATCGACACCTACTCGATACCAAGTATCGTATCAAAAGTATCAATACTACTTGGTATCGAGTACATTTCGTTAATTTTGGAGACGAAAAATTATGACAAACCAATTAGATGCATAGGAAGAGCTGATAAGTGCAATTATATATGTATATAAAGTAGAATAAAGTTTACTCTATTTAAGTTCCACCTTAGTACTTGTATTTCATTGTTTGCAACTTGTTTGTATTTCTTAATTAGTACAGCTTTTGTACTTGTATTTTATTATTTGCAACTTTCTGTATTATCTATATATTTATCTATTATATAATTCTTACTACAATAAAGTGTTTACTTACTTATTTAATATCCAAAAACTACCCAAAACCGAATCAGAGCACCCCACTATCCACGTGATCTTGTCTGCCCTACCCCTAGAGTGTATAAAAGAGCCCGGAGGCGCGGAAGGAGAGCAGTACCCGCCCGCCGTAGGGAAGCGCAGGCACCGAGATCCGGCAAAAAGCCGAAGCTGCGAAGGCGAGCTCAGGTGCCTGTGCTTTCCTACGCTAGGGCGGAGGGACTACTCATCCCGCAGCGCTGGAGCTGCCACGGAGCGCCGGAACACGACTTCCCCTTCTAACTATCTCACTTCCCCGCTACTAACCCACCACACCACTTCCCCGCTACTAACAACACACCCCCTCTCCTCTCATAAGCCCCTCCCTTTTCTTCATTTAATCTAGTTAATTTTACCCCTCCTCCCCCATATCCCTCTCCATTTTACTAGACATACGGAAACGTGAATAATAATAAATAATATAATAAATTTTAACCATGAATATCACCAAAACCATGGGGTTCCGCAGGGTGGGGGTGGCACAGGGGGTATCCATCCCCCCCCTCCCCCTCCCCCCTAAACCCTCATATGTCGATGGTCCATATTGGAAAGTTAGTCTCCAAAATTAACGAAATGTACTCGATACCAAGTAGTATTGATACTTTTGATGTGATACTTGATATCGAGTAGGTATCGATACTTTCAAAATTTTTGGAACCCTACACCAATTGAAACGTGAAATGATTGACGTTTGACATCAATTATTTGTCTAATTAATAACTTTTAGTGTTAGTTTTTCTATATTATAGTTTCTTTTTTTTACATATTGTGTGTAATTAGTATTAATTGTAAATATTATAATTTCATTTCATTAATTAGAAAAAATGTTGGCCATTATTTGTCAAATTTATTTTGTAATTGCGTGTTATTTGCCAATTTGTATGAAAAGTTAAAAAAAATATATCTCATGAACCGTAAGTTTCCGCAACCTAAAAGTTTGCAAAACGCTTTCTTTTAGTGAGTACTATGTACAAAAAAATTATGGGCATTTAAATCGATGGTCCATATTGGAAATTTTAACCATTACAAACCTTTAAATTATTTTGTCTTATCAATGCATTGCGTTTCCTTGACGACTTCTTTAAGTTTTCCCACTTTAAGCGTAGTTGCTCAGGACGCCGTAATTCTCCCGCCATCGCACTAAACTCCTGCGCAATGGATTTCCAAGCCTCTTCATTTAATTTGTTATTTGTAGTATTCGTTGCCTTGGTAGTAATAACTTTTTTTCTTGAAACTCAAGTCAAACAGGAAGAGTATTTCGTCCTTTCCAAGGGCCCTTGCCTTCATCTGAAACAAAATTTTATAGATGTCTTACACTTGACGCGGATTTTAGACAAAGATATAAACTTTTCTTTGTTACATTTCTATAAATGTAAATAACACGGCAAAGAAATCACAATACTTACAGTATTTTGTTGAGCCATATTAATGCTTATCGCTGATAAAATACTGCTACACATAAACAAAATTTAACTAGGTAACAAAGATGTTTTATAGGTAAAAACATCTTTGCTAGGTAAGTTATTTCCATAGAGATATGATACCTATCTATCAGGATTTGTGGTCTATCAAATCTGATGTAGTGACGGGGGCGATCCTGTACATGTTATGGTACATGGAAGTCTGCAGTCTGTGAACATGTACAGGATCGCCCCCGTCACTACATCAGATTTGATGGACCACAAATCCTCGCTAATGAACACCGATTCCTTCCAAGGATGATTCAGGAGGCTATTGAAATCAAAAAAACATCCTAATTTCAATAGAGAAGATGGCTGGGTGCTACCATCTGCTTGGGATCCTATAATAAATAAAATTAAATCCCAACCCAAGCATACAACTGCAAGACTCCATGATACCATAAGTTCATACTGTGTAGATCGGAACAAAAGTTAAATTTTAATCTATGGTAACCGCGGTTAACTATGACAGCTGGACGTTGAACATCTCAGTCCTTCCCGTGACCATGGGTGCTGTAAAGCTCTCGAAACGTCGGGTAAAAAAGTTAAATATACGCGATAAATTCCGTAAAAATTAGTATTATTTCAATTTGCTAGGTAAGTTATTTCCATAGAGATATGATACCTATCTAAGTCAGTGGTTATTTCTGCTAAAGCTTCTTGATGTTTGATGACTTTGATGTGATGTTTGAAACACAAACTGTCAATATATAACTGTCAATATTTAACAGTGGTAGAGCCACGCGGCAGCTTTGCTGTCGCACGTATGGGCCGGCTCAAACCGGGGTGGTACCACGACCTCACAGAATACCGGCGTGAAGTGGAAGCTCTGCTTCCGCGTTTCGTCTGGTGAGTGCAGGTGGCCGGAGGCCCAAATCCCCCCCCCATCAACATGGTAGCGGAATTAAATGATAGACTACCCCAGGAGGGTACCAGCACCCCTGGAGAATCCCTCGCTGAGCATCCACGACCATGTTTCTCCACTTCTGAGCGTGGGTGCTCAGGCTGCCCCGCGTATTCTGGGGGGGGCAATATTCCGCTCAAGACTAAAACTGCTCGGGGCAAACGGAGCAACAAGACCAAGGCGACCCCTGCCACGCTGTCCGTGAATTTCTGCAATATCAGGGGACTTCACTCTAACCTAAACGCCGTCCACTACCATCTCGAGACGGCGACGCCGGCTCTGCTCTTTCTGACCGAGACGCAGGTGTCCTCTCGACGAAGACGAAGACGAAGACGAAGGTTCGGACCTGTCCATCATTTGGCTACGCGTAGACAGCGACGACCATCCGCGCGTCTACGGGTGCCTCTATAGGTCCCATAGCGGTAATGCCGAAACAGACCGACTCTTCGACCACGTCCAAATGGCTGCAGATTCGTTGCTACAGCAGATCCCCTCCGCAGAGATCGTGATCCTCGGCGACTTTAACGCCCATCACGCCGAATGGCTCGGTTCACGTTTAACCGATCATGCGGGGAGATCTGTTCATGATTTTGCCTTGGCATATGGTCTGACACAACTGGTTACTTCGCCTACGCGGATTCCAGATGTGGAGGATCATGCACCTTCCCTGTTGGACCTTCTGCTGACCTCTCACCCGGACGAATATCAGATTTCCGTCGACGCCCCTTTAGGCTCCTCGGACCATTGTCTTGTCCGGAGTGTGGTGCCACTCACGCTGAAATCGCGGTTGCATTCTGCAGGCTGCCGCCGTGTTTGGCACTATAGGTCAGCCGATTGGGATGGGATGCGGTCTTTCTTTGCATCCTACTCTTGGGGGCGGGTTTGCTTCTCGCCGGATGATCCCAACGTTGTTGCGGATTCTGTCGCTGATGTGGTACTTCAGGGTATGGAACTTTTTATTCCTTCCTCTGTGGTGCCCATTGGAGGCAAATCTCAGCCATGGTTTGGTCGCTCCTGTAAAATAGCATCATGCTATAAGCAGGAGTGCTACCGAGCCTGGGCTGACGCATCAGCGTCCAGGGATGTAAACACCAGCGCTCTAAAAAAGTATAATTCCGCCTCTAGGTCCTTCAAAAGAGTTATTGCCAAGGCAAAGTCAGAGCACATAGGCAGAATTGGCGAGAAACTAGTTCGTCTTCCTTCTGGAACCCGTGCATTCTGGTCTCTCGCCAAGGCTATCCAGGGGAATTTCTGTCAGCCATCTCTTCCATCTCTGCACAGGGAGGACGACTCACTGGCCCACACCGCAAAGGAGAAAGCCGATCTTCTAGGCTCTTTCTTTGCGTCTAACTCGACTCTCGATGACGGGGGGAGTACGCCGCCGACCATCCCGCGGTGTGAGTGCTCCATGCCGGAAGTGCAGTTCACTCGGCGCTCGGTTCGCAAAGTACTCCTCTCCCTGGACATCTATAAGTCGAGTGGGCCTGATGGAATCCCCCCAATTGTGCTGAGGACGTGTGCTCCAGAGTTGGCACCGGTTTTAACGCGTCTTTTCCGGTACTCCTACTCCCTAGGCATAGTCCCAAAATCATGGAAGACGGCTTTCGTCCACCCGATCCCTAAAAAAGGCGACCGCTCAGACCCGTCCAACTACCGGCCTATCGCCATCACCTCCTTGTTCTCCAAAACAATGGAGTCCATTGTAAACTGCCAGCTCATGAGGTACCTTGAGGATCACCAGCTGATTAGTGACCGCCAATACGGTTTTCGCCGTGGTAGGTCAGCTGGTGATCTTTTGGTCTACCTAACTCACAGATGGGCGGAGGCAGTAGAGTCCAAGGGGCAATTGGCCGTTAGTTTGGACATTGCGAAGGCCTTCGATCGGGTTTGGCACAAAGCGCTTCTTTCGAAGCTCCCTTCCTATGGGCTTCCCGAGAAATTGTGCGATTGGATCACCAGTTTTCTTGCAGATCGGAGCATCAAGGTCGTTGTAGACGGTGCAAGCTCCGATTGCAAGCTTATTAATGCTGGTGTTCCACAGGGCTGCGTGCTATCGCCAACGCTGTTTCTTCTGCATATCAATGATATGTTGCAAACCCGTAGCATTCATTGCTATGCAGATGGCAGCACTGGTGATGCTCTTTACACCGGCCGAGCCAATATTTCTCGGGAAAACGTCTCTGAGTGCCGGGACAAACTTGTTTCTGAAGTCGAGTCTCTGCTGGACAGAGTCTCGGATTGGGGGCGACTAAATCTAGTCCAGTTTAACCCCCAGAAGACACAAGTTTGCGCGTTAACCGCTAAAAAGAACCCCTTTGTCGCATCCCCCTCAGTTTCAAGGCACTCCCCTTGTTGCCTCAGCCAGTATCGGAATCCTCGGCGTCGACATATCGAGTGACGTGCAGTTTCGTGGTCACTTGGAAGGGAAGGCCAAATTGGCCTCTAAAAAGCTTGGCGTGCTCAGCAGAGCGGGACAGTATTTCATGCCGGCACACCGCCTGCAACTTTACAAGGCGCAGGTTCGGCCGCTCATGGAATACTGTTCCCATCTCTGGGCTGGGGCTCCCCAGTACCAGCTCCTTCCACTTGACCGCATCCAGCGCAGAGCGGCTCGAATCGTCGACGACCGAGTGCTTTCCGATCGGCTCGATTCACTGGCGCTGCGAAGAGATGTTGCATCTCTTTGCGTATTTTATCGCATCTATCACGGGGAGTGCTCTGAGGAATTGTTCGGATTAATCCCAGCCGCCAAATTTCGTGAACGCACTACACGGCAAACGTCCCGATACCATCCACACCATCTGGATGCTTGGCGGTCCACCACTGTACGTTTCAAAAGGAGTTTTCTTCCGCGTACAACCTCTCTGTGGAATAATTTACCACCGGTGATTTTTCCGGACCGATACGACCTGGGGACCTTCAAGAAAAGAGCTTACTCCTTTCTAAAGGGCCGGCAACGCACCCGCAATTCCCCTGGTGTTGCGGTTGATCATGGGCGGCGGTAGTCACTTAACATCAGGTGAGCCACATGCTCGTTTGCCCCCTCTTCTATAAAAAAAAAATATCTAGTCAGGCCAGTGCCAATGTGCCAATAGGTGCGTTTGGCAGAAAAAAGCGCTAGCAAGCGCTTACTAGCGCTAAAATAGTTTTCGGCCAGGACACGATTGCTACTTCAGTAGCGCTGACACAATCCGCCATTTTGCTTATTTAATTTGTTTGTTTTGAAGTAGAGTTTATAAGTTGTTTTTAGCAATATTAGTTTTAAGTAATATAATGACATGAATAGACACATACATGTTATTAAAAATTCATAATTGGTAAGTTTTTAATATGAATACTTCACAAACATATATTTAAATTAGGTTAGAATCCCCGGTTAAAACTAACATCGTCTCCTAGAGGAAAACAGCTACTTACGATTTGACAGCGCTTACCGCTTACGATCGCCATTTTGCTTACAAGCGCTTGCTAGCGCTTTTTTCTGCCAAACGCACCCAATGCCTAACGCCAAGCGTTGCGTTTCGTTGCTTCATTTTTTTAAGATATAAGTTTGTCATTATTTGATGCTAGCCTTAATTTAGAAGTGTGTTTAATGAATAATTGCCAATATTATATTAAAACTAATAACTACAATATTTTAAAACATTTTATAATAATCATAATATTTTAAATAAATCTTAATATTTTATTGCAAAACGTGACGTAATTTACAAACGTGACGTAATTTGCAAACAAAACGCTTAGGAGGGACGTGTTAACCAAAGTTATCATGAGCTATCTATCTTTTACCTCGGGGAAGCTATCGAACATTTCGTTATTGAGACTAGTAACAGATAGTTTAAACTTAACTGCTTACCTTCGGTAGCTATCTACTTATAACTGATTGTATGAAATTGAGACCGGCCGTAAATCACCAAAAACACCGATACAATTACGAAGAGCAAGCGCGCCAATGTAATTGACAGAGTGAGAATAAAGATGTCGATCTGAAATAGATTAATCAAAAAATCGATTATTTAGAGAAAAATATCGATTTAAACGATTTGGAACACTATATCGATCCGATGAATCGATCCAAAAACCTCTTGAATCAGACTGATTCAAGAAATAAAGTTCCTAAAGTGGCTGCGGTATCTTACTTTTTTTGTTGTCGCCCCTGAGGACCAAGATCGAATGCTGCGTTTGCAGCTGAAGCGTTGCTCTATCACGTATAATAAACTAGTTTGTGCTATGAATTTACCTTATTAATCAAAAATATACTGCGAGAAAATATTATTTATTAAAGCTTATAGTAACAAAATAAACAGTATTACGTTCGTGTATTATTCTTTTAAATTTAATTTATCGAGGGATATACGTTGCAACATACGTTGCAGTTTGCAGTTTAGGTATAGTAGTTTTTTTAAATTACGATTTTAGGTAATAATATATAGGAATGTAAAGAAATGTTTTCACTTTAATCGAAATAACTTAAAAATGTGATTCCGATAAAAAAATGCAACAATACATTAAAAATTCAAAAATCGATTATAATTGATTAGGCCTATCCCTAATCATTTTAGACACCACACAAAGTTTGGCGAAGATGGCGGTGATTAATGTTAAGTTTAATAGAATATTTTTTAATGATCATTTTAGCACGCAGCTAGTCCGTCTTATGCAAGTATTTGCAACAAATATAATTTTAAAAAAAATTAATTATCGTGTATGTCCGATGCTATTATTGCACAGGGCGATTTTGGACATTGTCCTTTGAAAAAAAGGGTATAGTTTTTAAATTCATTTTAGTCCTCAGAGGTGACGAAGCATCTTTAGTCTAAGACGTTGCAGTCCATCTCCTGATTTTTTTACCCTCTGTTGCCTCTTACGACACACACAGGATATGAGGTATGAGGTAGTGGATATTCTTACAGCGCCACTACAGGGGTATAGTCCGGTTGCCTAAAATTATAGTTATACCGCCATCTATCTACAGCCATAAGCAGCTTATTACAATTGTTAGCATACTTTAATAATTTATATTGTTGCAGCTAACATTGTGGGTAATTAATTATTTTCATACTATAAGTCTGCGGGTACATTAATGTTTTAGATTATGTCTAGTTATTTATTTTTGCTTATATTTATAACTAGAATGTTAAACTGTTTAAGATAATTATAATAAATATAAATAATGTTTTATAATGTAAAAACTTACGGCTTAATATCCAATTTTATTAAAAACTTGTAGCGGAAACCACACAAGCAACGCCATCTGTAGTTTAGCAATGTTAAATTACAAGCCTATAAAAGACAGGTGTCGTCGGTCGGAGCGGCAGCTAAGAGCGTCAGTCTTACTAAAACTGTTGATTAGAGAATACGTACACGGAAGATAAATTGTGAGTAATAGTAATAATTATTATACCTTGTTATTCTGTGTGTCTAAAATGTACATTGTGTTATCAGTGATTTTTACATAATTTCTATTACAAATCGTTATAAATAATATTTGTATAATTATCGTTTTGCTGTTATATTATTTTTAATTATTAAATATAAAATATGTATTAGTCATTGGATTGTCGTAATAATTTCCATAGATTATTTTCTCAGTTTATTTTTAATTTGGAATTTGAATATTTATTATATAAGTATTTTCATTTAATAAACCTTTATAATTAATTCACTTATCAGTAATATTAAAACAGCGTTTTACTTATTTTCATATTATAAAAGTATTTGGATTGTATAATTCTTACACATTCAAACTGTTGCTAGGTTCAGTTTTGATAAGTAGGGATATGCTACCACCATTGTGTGATATTATTTAAACGATTGCAATAGGTAATTATTGACTGGCTATTCGAGTTGTGAACTAGTAAAGTAAACAAGTAATCAAGTGTATTATTATCCTTCCTGCGACTCCTATAATATCTCAGAAGTGGGATATGGTTACAACGCACCACAACTACGGCAAAATATGGAAACCTAGGCCCTACATTAACGGGTTAGGCAGAAAGAAGATCAGAAAAGTAGCAGAAAGAACCCCTGAGGTAAACGAAATTTCTTTTTCAACCTGGGTTCAACTATCGCGAAGAAAAAAACTACCCACATGGCTGCAAAATTAATTTCAATATTCGATCCACGACCAAAATTTTTGAGTGTTATTGAGTTAGGAGGTCACATATACAGTTGGAGGGATACTGATAAATCTTATATAATGCACATGAGATTACTTGCTTCTGCACGTGAGTGGTATGAAAAATTGAATGATATGAACTGATATGAGATGAGTTGAAGTATGCGCTTGAACGAATTTGTCCAATGGCTATTGATTTTGTTAATAAATTGTAACTAATGATGGCGCGTAAGAAAAATGGTAACGAAACTATGACCCCACATTTTCATGACAAGATGTTTCTTGCAAAGAAATAAAAGTTTGAGGAAGAAGCGACCATTTCATGTCGTATTAAGGGTCTTCGAACTGAATTAAGGGCAAACGCAAAAGTTTTCAGGTGTAAATCAGCTAAAGAACTGTACTACGGGTATCTGTCTTCACTTGTACAATTACAAAAGAATTGAGACTAACGCTTTGAAGAACAAGGAAGCTAGTCAGCCAGTCAGAACTACGTGTCGTCGTCGGCGGTCATGATCGACGAAGCTGTGCTACATCTTGCGGGGACCAGGTCACGAGATTGTGTCGGAACCAGCTCTTCTGTACCAGTTCTGTACCAACTACCGGCCTATCGCCATCACCTCCTTGTTCTCCAAAACAATGGAGTCCATTGTAAACTGCCAGCTCATGAGGTACCTTGAGGATCACCAGCTGATTAGTGACCGCCAATACGGTTTTCGCCGTGGTAGGTCAGCTGGTGATCTTCTGGTCTACCTAACTCACAGATGGGCGGAGGCAGTAGAGTCCGAGGGGGAGGCATTGGCCGTTAGTTTGGACATTGCGAAGGCCTTCGATCGGGTTTGGCACAAAGCGCTTCTTTCGAAGCTCCCTTCCTATGGGCTTCCCGAGAAATTGTGCGATTGGATCACCAGTTTTCTTGCAGATCGGAGCATCAAGGTCGTAGTAGACGGTACAAGCTCCGATTGCAAGCCTATTAATGCTGGTGTTGCACAGGGCTGCGTGCTATCGCCAACGCTATTTCTTCTGCATATCAATGATATGTTGCAGACCCGTAGCATTCATTGCTATGTAGATGACAGCACTGGTGATGCTCTTTACACCGGCCGAGCCAATATTTCTCGGGAAAACGTCTCCGAGTGCCGGGACAAACCTGTGTCTGAAGTCGAGTCTCTGCTGGACAGAGTCTCGGATTGGAGGCGACTAAATCTAGTCCAGTTTAACCCCCAGAAGATACAAGTTTGCGCGTTAACCGCTAAAAAGAACCCCTTTGTCGTATCCCCTCAGTTTCAAGGCACTCCCCTTGTTGCCTCAGCCAGTATCGGAATCCTCGGCGTCGACATATCGAGTGACGTGCAGTTTCGTGGTCACTTGGAAGGGAAGGCCAAATTGGCCTCTAAAAAGCTTGGCGTGCTCAGCAGAGCGGGACAGTATTTCATGCCGGCACACCACCTGCAACTTTACAAGGCGCAGGTTCGGCCGCACATGGAATACTGTTCCCATCTCTGGGCTGGGGCTCCCCAGTACCAGCTCCTTCCACTTGACCACATCCAGCGCAGAGCGGCTCGAATCGTCGACGACCGAGTGCTTTCCGATCGGCTCGATTCTCTGGCACTGCGAAGAGATGTTGCATCCCTTTGCATTTTCTTTCGCATATACCATGGAGAGTGCTCTGAGGAATTGTTCGGATTAATCCCAGCCGCCAAATTTCGTGAACGCACTACGCGGCAAACGTCCCGATACCATCCACACCATCTGGATGCTTGGCGGTCCACCACTGTACGTTTCAAAAGGAGTTTTCTTCCGCGTACAACCTCTCTGTGGAATAATTTACCACCGGCGATTTTTCCGGACCGATACGACCTGGGGACCTTCAAGAAAAGAGCTTACTCCTTTCTAAAGGGCCGGCAACGCATCTGCAATTCCCCTGGTGTTGCAGTTGATCATGGGCGGCGGTAGTCACTTAACATCAGGTGAGCCACATGCTCGTTTGCCCCTCTTCTATAAAAAAAAAAAAAAAAGTTGCTACATCGGTGCCACGTGTCTACAACCTGCTAGGATGCCGTTACTAGGGTGATGTACACTTTTAAATCCTTTGATATTTGGCAAGACTGTTTTAATAAAATTGTATGTGCTATTTTGGTACCGGTAGTAAAGTGAATATTTTGACACTCGATGTAGTCAGAGAGCTAGATCTACCTTAAATTCCATTCACTATTCTATTGAAAGGATTATTAAGTGTTTGTATATTTTCTCTTGGTACCTTTATCGACCGTACCAGAAGTGACACATAGTTGTACAGCCAATATTGATATGACTATAGGTCAGCCATCAGTAGGTAATTGGCAGTCAAGATAACATCGCTTTGATCAGTATCTAGCACTACCCCGATCAGAAATTGTTTATATGATAATACTGACTTCCACATAATACTGACTTCCACCATATGTATGAAATACGGTTATCGCAAAACTGCATAGCATAGCTATTCCTTCTTGTTATAAAATGCCTGTTAATATTTATTAATATAACAAGTGTGTAAATTAACGTATACTGCCCCACTTGCTTACAATTCGAAGGATATGTGTTAATACGGGACGCTTAATTAACGTCTGCGACTTATAAAGTTAAAATTATTATTAATATAGGAAATCACTATCGTGTAGCGAACTAGGGCGGTGATTTATTATAATAAAGATATAAATGTCATATGTACTGATACAAATATAATAAAAGCATACCGCCATTTTAGAAAAAAAATTAATTTCGAGGAACTAGACTAATATATATATATATATATATATATATATATATATATATATATATATATACATATATATATATATATATATATTAGTGAACGAGATACTTATCGTACTACGAAAACAAAGTTGCATACAGATGCAAGTAAAATGGAATTAAGTGGTATTCTAACGCAGTTTCAATCTGTTAATACGTTAATACCGGTAGCATATTTCATTAGGGTCTCCAGCAGCGAAGAGCGATTCTACCAAACCTATAAGTTAGAAACACTTGTGGAAAAGTCACTCAAAAGGTTTCGCATTTACCTTGTAGGTTCCTATGTCTGTTAAAGTAATCATTGATTGTTCAGCCATTCATACCGCTTTAACAAAAATTGATCTTGTGGCGCGTATTGCAGGATGGTGGCTTACTGTTCAAGGTTATGAGTTAGAAATAGAATGTAGATCAGACCATAAGAAGCGACGTGCAAATGCGTTACGTCTCAGTCCTATATGCGTCAAGTATGTAGTATTAGATGTTACCATATTTATAGCGTAAAATAGCAGCTGTCAATGCTGCTATGTTTCGTATGATGAGTGTAGAGAACCGGAGGTTTAATGTGATGATCTATGAGCCACAGCATCCACTTGTCATGTTTATTCCACAGAAGAATATTAAGATAATAGATTAAACAGATTTAGTACTTTCGGTTCAACTTCAGGATGATGGCTTCCATCAAATCATTAATCAACTGCAATGGGTTCGACTAATAAATACATAAATAATAAATATTCTGTTTCTGATGGGCGGTTATATCGAAAAAAAAAACTCTGGCAGATGCCAGTTTTCGTCTTAAAAATATAATATTTTGCAAAATTATCACGGTGAGTTGAAAAATTATTAAAGTCTGCCTACTGGTTTCTAAAGATCATTGCTTACAGTGCGCTTAAGGTGAATCAGGTTATCAGCCGGCGTGAATTGAAATTGTGCCCCATAGGAAAAACAAAACCTACCTATGCTCACCTTACATGTGGGCCATGTGGGCCATTTCCAAAAAATATACAGATAAACAACTAAGAATATACTTACAATAATAGACTCAATTACGGAGTTTGTTTTAGTTCGTTGCGGGAAAAGTATTCGTTCAACAGGAACTGTAAAAGAATTCACATATTATATAATTTTAGTGTTTGGCAAACCTGGTAGAATTATAATGGACCAAGTTAAAGCTTTTACGAGTCGTTATTTTAAAACTTTTGTATTAGATTAATCTTGTGCAAATGGCCAGGTAGAACGTGTTAACGGATCCATTTTGGTTGGTGTTAGCACATCGGTAAGAGTGTAGTTGAGACACAAAGTTATCCGACATCATCTGGGGTATTAATAATAATACCCTACACTCTGTAACTAAAGTAACACCTTAAGGTCTAATGTCTAAATCGGACAATAATATGTTGGCGGTACCAATATCTTGTTTCGATTTAATTAATTAAATTCAAAGACAAACCTTATCTGGTAGGCGAACATAGGCTAAAATAAATATCAACCAAAGCGTGACATGAATAAAAAAATTGACTGTTGGCGTAAAAAAATGTACCAAATATAATAAAGTACAACTAGTCTTTTGGAAAGGTGACGATACTGAAGAAGCCGTGGCAAAAAGCTAGATACATTACGTTCATACAAGTCAGTAGGATAACAGAATAAATAATAGTACTTCGTAGTAGTATCAGTAAATTAATTGATTTGATTAAAAAGTCAATGACGGCTTCATAGGTATTACTATTTAAATTCACTTTCACAGTTCACTATTAGTTATTGCAGATCAGTATTACTCTCGCTATTAGCTGGCAGCTACAGTTGCAATAAATTATTATTATTTTTAAGGAATTATTTAATTAAGGAATTAATTAATCTTCAGTACTGTATATTAGTCTATGTTAATTAATTTTTGATTTTTACCTGTTTTATGATGTGTTGTACCGAAGACAGTATTTCTAATGATTCAAATTTCAGTTATGTGTATTATCTATTTTGGCCAAAGAGCTTAATGACCGCTTTGTAAAGTGAAATTACTGTTCCGTGTGATAATCAAATTAATAAATACGGCAGCTACGTCTTGATGATCGCGAGGTAAAGCTATGTGCGCTTCTTACTATATAACAATTACATACGCACACATTACTCTAAGCAGTCATTAATATATTTTTATTTTACTTAATTTATCTGAGTGTGTGCAGCAGTAACCTTCATATATGCAAAGCATAAGTTAATTGCAACGTCATAATTTATTATAATTATATAACAGAGCTATGTGCACTTCTTACAATATATTTTACCTTATAACAGTTACAAACGCACACATTACTCTGAGCAGTTATTAATCTATTATTTATTATTGCACATTAATACAAATCTAATATATCTCATAATAAACATCTATGTGCAATAATAATAAGAGCTATGTGCAATAAAAAGAGCTATGTGCAATAAAAAGAGCTATTTGCAATAATAAAATAAACTACGTGCAATAATAAACTAAGCTAAGCTATGTGTTAAACAGAGCTATGTACAGATGTTTGTAAAACCATACTAAAGTTGTGTGCAAGTTCTATATATGCCTCGTATATCACAAACGTTGTTTCTGCTGTATGTAATGATATGTTCATCTTTGCTTAGTCTAAGCTCTCTAAAGAAGCCCAAAATTAAAATACCCATCAAGCATCAAGTTGTTATGTTTACCTGACTGTGTGTATTTTTCTGTAGAAAAGATTAATGTAATGCGTTTTAATCGACTTCAAAAAGGAGATACTCAATATTCGAATGTATGTTCTTTTTTTGTGCCTTACCTCGGTAAAATTTTCTAGAAGAACCAATTTTGATGATTATGTTTTTTATTTGAAAGCTGGTGCTTCTCTTGTAGTCCTATATTCGATCAAGATCTGACCGGTAGATTTTCAGTTATCTTAATAATTCGTATTTAACTAACTTCGAATATTTTGATGTTCTCATTTTATTTATATTGTAGTGTGTTGTACAACATTTTTAACTTTACCACTTCTTACGGACAAAAATTGCTTATGGAACAATTAATTTTTGTGCATATTTTTTCCATTACAGAAAGAGCGACTACAATTGACACCACAAGATGGCAGACCAGCTTCAAGGGCTATTACATGGTTCAGCAAAGGAACTCCTTCAAGCTTTGTTATGAGACCTTTAATATCAAATACTGCTAAATGATTACCGAACGCACTGTGAAAATTTCCGTGGGGCACGGCTTGATTCAGGATGGCCGAATGTTATCGGTGATTTTTACATAATTTCTATTATGAATCGTTATAAATAATATTTGTATAATTATCGTTTTGCTGTTATATTATTTTTTTAATTATCAAATATAAAATATATTATTAGTCATTGGATTGTCATAATAATTTCCATAGATAATTTTCTCAGTTTATTTTTCAATTTAGAATTTGAGGTGATTACAAAGAGTATTATATAAGTATTTTAATTTTCTAAACATTTGTAATTAATTCAATTATCAGTAATATTTATAACAGCGTTTTACTTATTTTCATATTATAAAAGTACTTGGATTGTATAATTCTTACACATTCAAACTGTTGCTAAGTTCAGTTTTGATAGGTAGTAGGGATATATGATATGGAAATGGTGGTGCACTGTGTGATATTATTTAAACGATTGCAATAATTATTGACTAGCTATTCGAGTTGTGAACTAGTAAAGTAAACAAGTAATCAAGTGTATTATTATCCTTCCTGCGACTCCTATAATACATGTAATGATAATATTAGTGAATTGATTATAAATGATGCATTCGCTTCGCAGCGAACCGCGCGCTATCTATCAAACATCACGTGCGTTAGCCGTACGAGTGAGCTAGCTTGATATGCAGAGTAATAAATAACAGAGAGAGCATTGCTTACTTCTTATTTAAATCTCTTATTTATAATGTAAGTTCCTATATATTATAAATTCAGTACTTTATTTGTTACAGACATTCAATGATAATAATCTTTCTCCTTTATAATATTAGAATAGATTATAAGTTCGGTAAAGAAAAATTATTGAATTGACACCGATTTTTTTTCTGAATCGGTGCATCGTACGTAAAATACTCCATGTAATTGAAAATGTTTGTTCTTGTAAGTTTTATCAGATTTCTTAATGCAAATTGCATAAGTAATAAAGAAAAAAACTAAAAATCCCTGTTTGCCCCATAGTGGGGGTAGGTACTGTATGTGTAAATACTCAGAAGACTACTACGACGGGTCAATCATTTCACACCCGTAGTATGTCGGTTTTTCTTAATTATGTGCTTACCGCATACTTTCAGACAATATATTGACGATGACACTAATTGAGATCTCTGTGTTTGCACCACTCTGCACATTATTTTCCCACTCATTTCGTGACATTTACATTTTTAGAGTTTCTTACTTCATCACGTAGAAACGTATAAACTATTATTTTTGCTAATGTAAATTAGTAAAAATGCAGCCTATTAGGCAGCCTCCAACAAAAAAGTACCTTACAGAAAAAATTAACCTCAAAGTGGAACGTACCACATTCGAGCAGCGTTCTTGCGATAAACTCTGTTTGTTTTACCACTTGGGTAATATTTATTTCCTTTCCTACGCATATTCACATTTATAGTCACGTGTAACCCAATAAATTAAGGAATTTCAATACAAACATAACTGACTATTGTTATCTTACGCCACACATCGAAGCGCCTGATAATTTATGACGGCAAACTTTTATCTGGCAATATACAATATTACTAGGCGTTTGTAATTAAAACTTTTTTTGTATCGTATAAGGTCGAAAATGAAGAAGGCAGACTTCCGCAATCATAATACAAATATTTTTACGTAAAAATAATTTTTCCTAAATTTATATTTACAGAGTAAGTGTACAACCAGTGCGTGTTGCCAGTGATGACTTACGGATCAGAGACGTGGTCCTTCACTGCTGGCCGTATGAGGACGCTCAAGGTCGCTCAGCGAGCTATGGAGAGGGCTATACTCGGAGTTTCTCTGCGTGATAGACTCAGAAATGAGGATATCCGCAGTAAAACCAGATTGACCGACATAGCCCAACGGATTAGTAAGCTGAAGTGGCAATGGGCCGGCCATATAGCTGGAAGAACCGATAACCGATGGGGAAGAAAGGTTCTCGAGTGGCAGCCTCGTACCGGTAGGCGTAGTGTAGGGCGACCCCCCACTAGATGGAGTGACGACCTGGTAAGATATGCAGGAAGTCGATGGATGCAGGTGGCTCAGGACCGTGCTTTGTGGCATTACTTGGGGGAGGCCTATGTTCAGCAGTGGACTTGTGAAGGGCTGTGATGATGATGATGATGATGATGAGTATTGGAATAAAAATATTTTTAGATATCATTACTTAACATATTTTTTATTGGTATATTGACTTTTTTAAACACGAATAAACCTACAAATGTTTTAACACTTAGAATAACTTCAGGTCAAAGTTTTAGTGAACAGTAATACATGAAGCTTCGCCAGTTCTCTTCGTATTCGGCCTTAATACCTAATCACCCGGTGATAAAATGTGTCTAGAATTTCTGAAAAGCGAATGACGAATTTTCGCCTCGTTAGTGTGACCCAAAATTCTCTTTTATTTTACTACGCCTGGTAATAAATTCCAAAATGTAAAAATGCGGTAATGTGCTTGTGGCATTCCATGGACAATGTTCAGCAACGGACTTGTGAAGAGCTGTAAAGATGCTGATGATGAATGTTTAATTTATAATAAAGAGATAAATCTTTATACTAATACGTAAACGGAAAACTTTGCACCCTTTTCCATCTTATAGAGCGCATGGAGGTTTGTCTGTTTGGGCATAGTTAAACTTCATATGGAAAATGAGGGCAGAAAACTAAATTTATATTTAATATGTATTTACAAACACATTCAATAAAATAAAAGAAAAGAAAACATTCATTGTTTACGTTCATGCTACCAATGTCAAACGCATAATATAATCATAATATACAGTTTGTGGTCAAACAGTCGCACATAGTTTCAAAGGTAAACAAAGTATTATATGTAGTTTTTAATACAGCATCCGACCTAAATACGTATACAAATAAATTGATGTCGGTTAGTCTCGCTAAAGCTCGGAAACGTGTTTATTTGAGTGCGTCCCTGGATGGTTTAAAAACTCACTTGGACCCGGTAGGTGGCACTGTTGTCGAGATCTAGATATTTTACGTGGAAAGCCAGGGCGCATTGCTTGCAAGTTGTATAAAAAAATGTAATAAATTCTTATTCATCAATCCCAAGATGAACATCGCTGTAAAAATTTACTGCAAATTGGTTGTATTATAACTCTAAACCAGGTCTTGCTCCTTGTATTTGCAAGGAGATTTCCGCACCTAATTTGTATCTATAAAAAAACATTAATTTAAAAGGATTTCATATTCTATATTTTCTTCGCAACTTTTTATACAAGTAAATATTAAATTGCTCGCGTACTTATAATTGATAGCGAGCGCTTAACTCCCTTATTTATAGAATATGGTTGACAAACGAGCACACAGTCCACCTTATGGTAAGCGGATGCTGTGGCTCATAGACATCTTCATTTACCCTTGATTAAGAATCAAAATGTAGATGAGTTGTCACCCCTGAGGACTAAGATGGAATGGGTCTATTTCAGTAAAACATTTCCGGCTCCGGTTCACTACACTCACCATACGAAATACAGCAGCATCCTGCTGCTATTTTTTTTGGTATTCTGTGATTCTAATATATTTTTATTAATTAGTGATACAACGGAGGTGTACTGCTGCTATGCCATAACAAATGAGTGGAATAAAGGGCTGCTATCGGGTTTGTTGACCGGAGAAATACTATTAGCAGACTTCGACAGTCTGCTAATAGTATTTCTCTTCTTGTCGATTAAGAGGTCCGAAGGCCGACTATATAATCGCCGAAGAACCTCTGCACTATGCTTCATGATTTAAAAAAGGTTTAAATTAAACGTGGACAAGACAAATATCACATGTAATATTCACGTCACATCTTTTCCGGTAGTTGATGAATGCACACTCGAAGTTTATAAAGAAAATTTTTACTTAGGATAAATTGTTCAACAAGATTTAATCCAACTTCGACCGAGTATTAGACCGACCGAGTAATTGACTTCAGGAGTTCAGACACATCTTATTAAGTACTTAGAGATATGGTCCTCCCATGCTGGCCGTATAGGAAAGAAAACTCGTGGTCTGTAAGCAAGCTATAGGGAGGCCTATTGCTCAGAGTATTAGATAGCGTAATAGACTTTATAATGAGGAACGGATCAGTAAGCTGAAGCAGTAATGAGCTGTCCGTGTAACTCAAGTAGCCGACATTTCTGAAAAGAAACATTTTCGAATGTCAGCATTGCTATGTATTATAGAATTGTGCTAGACTGTAATGAAAATAATTATAAAAGAGAAACGCAGCATATTTTGTCAATTAAACAACATAGTTTGTCTTATTATTTTTGATTAATTTTCAGGAAGATGCCTCTGCCTATCTCCCGTTTCAGTTTTCCCTTCCCTCTGTCGCTTCTTACGATACCGACGAGATAACTTTTTTTTATAGAATAGGGTGACAAACGAGCACACAGTCCACCTGGTCGTAAGTGGTTGCTATAGTCCATAGACATCTACATCTTTCGATTACGAATCAAAATGCAGATGCGTTGTCACCCGCGAGGACTAAGATGGAATGCCTCGTCTCCAGTAAAACGGGTCTGCGGTTCTCTACCCTCATCATACGAAATACAGCTGCATTAAGCTACTATTTTAATCTGGTATTCTGTGAGAGCGTGGTGCCTCCCCGGTCGAGCCGACGCATACGTGCTACAACTATACTACCAATATAACTGCCTATATTATAGACTTGTGAATACTCTCCATGGTGATTATTTTTAATTATTAAACAATAATTGCAACGACTGACATGTTTCTTCACTACTCGTATCATATAACATTAAGTCACCTCACATTAAGTCTTTATTTATAAATTTGCTATCACCGTTAATAGAAAGCAAGTGATGAAAATTAAAAAAATCACCAAAGTTACTACATTTTCCATGCACGTAATATAACCTATGACTGTGATGCAAAGATTTATTTATAAAACGGTAAAAGAAAGTTCTTTTAAGTGCTGTAAAAGTATTTATTTAATAGGAAAGATGGCGCTCATCCATCATGGAATAGGTGTGAATTTTTCACTCCGTGAGCAAACGTTTTAATTTTATTTACCTTGGGCAAATTTATTTATATTTAATGAATTTAACGAAATTTTAGGTCATGAAGCAGTGCATCACGAATTTAGATAGCTTAAAGAACTTTTTTAAGGATTTTTATTGAAAACCGTGCTTTTTAAGGAAAAGTAAATTTAAGTTTTCTTTTTTTTAATTAGGATAACAAACGAGTTCATAGTCCACCTGATGGTAAGTGGATACTCTCACCCGTAGACATATAAACATCTATCCTCGATTTGGAATCAAAATAAAAGTTTGAATGTCATATTTCCAGTAAAAAGGATTCCCGGTTCTCTTCATTCATCATACGAAACACATATTTCATGCTGGTATTCTGTGAGAGCGTGGTCCTACGAAGGCGGCACTGAAAATGTCTGGAATCAAGGAAGTGACACAACATTACTATTTAAAAATGTATTTATTGCTTTTCGAAGTGTTCGAATTTGACACAT
This sequence comes from Parnassius apollo, assembly GCA_907164705.1. Taxonomy (NCBI): domain Eukaryota; kingdom Metazoa; phylum Arthropoda; class Insecta; order Lepidoptera; family Papilionidae; genus Parnassius; species Parnassius apollo. The sequence goes on along the minus strand of CAJQZP010001666.1, from coordinate 18,186 downwards.
TTGCCATACGATGGAACCAATCATTGAAGCAACAGTAGTTACGTTGTACCAGTTCTGGCGCACTTGTAGAAAGGTTGTACCAGTTCTGGCGCACGACGTTCGTCGACTCACAATCCTAAAAAAAAAGGTTTTGGCATGCTCTGATCACGAATCTGCGGTCCATTTTTGCGTAGGATGCACGGTTCCGGAGATGTGCAGATCAATTAACTCTTATCTAATTGATATCCGCTGCGAGCCTCAACCGTCATTAGCGCTCCATTGTCCTTATCTACTTATCTATTGTTGATTGACTACCGTCATTATCTATTATTCGTCCAGCGTGTGGGTCGGCTTATGCTATTGTATTATACTCCTTTGTTCCTATCTACAACACTAATCTGAATCATCAATAAAACACATTACCTAATTTTGTTAAAATTTTTATTTATGAAATACAAAATCTTATTACTTATTATCTATAAAATAGGAGCGAAACATCTCATCCACTAAAATATCGTTGTACAATGTGTTCTCTGTAAATATACTCGTAAAACTATGCATTGAACATCCCTGAAACTTATATAGCAAATACATTAAGCAATATTCGCCACAAACTGAAGTCCACTCATTCTGAATCCTATCAACATTCCAGTTCCATCTTTTACAATTTCTTTTAAAAAACTCTAGATGATATCGTACAGGTGCCCGTCCGAATGAATCAAAATATTGACCGACGTCATTCGTATCGATATATAAAGCTACCCAATGTGACCCTGGTTTATCATCTGTATCCAAATTGCATATTATATACGTTGGTACGTTGGTGTACATGGGTAGTTTATTGGCAGCATAAACATTATTTTCTAGAGTGGGGTGAATCTTTTTCAGATGTTGTTGTACATCTAGTGTATCCATAATATTACTGCTATTAGTAGATTATTACAGTACCAATCTACTCAATGACTAATATAGGAATGATCAATTATAGTGATATCTAAATATTAAATTGCTTTCTTTGTGTTATACAAAACGTATTTGAGTCACCAATACACTGAACAAGACATGACAGGAAGGACGTAGGAATGTAGAGATAAGCAACAGAATGTAAGGTTAGCTTGTTGACGCATAAAGATACTATCAATTCTACTGCAGAAATTCTTTAGATTAGAATTATTACTCACTGGTACTATATAAGACCAAGCAACTGCAGTCATGGAGTTAGTGTATGGTCGTTTGACCGCAGTGGATCTATCAATACTACGTTTGTGTTACTTCAACGCATCAAAGGCCATGGATGTAAGTGTTTATTCTATTGACAAACTTACTTTTCTTTCTGTTATTTTCTTACGTGTGTATGATTTAGTGTTAACAAATTATATTTAAATATTATGTGTGTGTATATGGTTAAGCCGTGGTAGCTCAGATGGTTAGCGCAAAATGTAAACTTCATAGTACACGTCCCGGGTTCGATCCCCGCCGGCACCAATTAAATTGTTAATTACAATTTTAAGTGCTGATTTACCACGTGCTCAGCGGTGAAGGAAAATATCGTGAGGAATGCATGTCTGAGAAAATTTCGAAGGCATGTGAAGTTTGCCAACACGCATTGAGGTATCGCAGCGAACATTTCCTAGCCCTAAAACCCTCTCAGAAATGAGAGGAGGCCTATGTTCAGCAGTGGACTTTAATAGGTTGTAACTTTAGCTTTTTTAACTTTTATGATTAAGTGTTAACAAATTGATATTAACATGATAACTGTGTTGTTGCAGAAATCATTGAGCTTCGATGAAAATACCTATAAACAGTATTACTACTCGCCACTCTCCCCTCAAGAAGAGAGTGATGACATCGTCATTAATAATAACACATGCGATGGTGGAAAAAGAAAATCGCAATCGATTGATCATTTTTTTTGAAGCTGAATCAAAAATAAAAAAGAGGAAGCTGTTATCATCAACCGTAGCACGAGCCGCTAGAGATGGTGTATCATACATTTCTACTAATTCTGACGACGGAGACCAAGCGACGCATCTCATCAAAATTGAAATGTACGATATGAAGAAGCTATCCAAGATTCCAACTACTGATCATTGGAAACATGCTTCCACGAGGATTAAATATTACGTAAAAGAAATATGAATAAAGAAAGTTTTTATTTAACTTTGCTCAGCAATAGTTCAATGGAATACTTTCCTGATAACAAGACCACAAATTTTTCAACGAAATTACCGAAAACTATTAAATTAGAAGGAATGGTCGGTTGGAGTTGTCGAGTTTCAATATCCATGTACCATGTTTACTGTTCAAGATCATGAAAATGTTATATACATTACAAAATCTATGTTAATGCCTAATGAAGATAAACCATCCACAGTGTACTACAAAAAACATATTCCAGCTACCAACTATGATAACGTTGAGCATATTTTAAGAGTGTTAAATGGTATCGGAGAGAACTTGAAATTTCGCTATGATGAAATAACAAAATTTGTGTCTATTTCTGTTTTGGATAAAAATATAACTTCCGTAACATTATCACCCAAATTAAGTTTACAACTAGGTTATGAACCAAATAAAAATCTCCTAGAGAGAAGTTTTGGAAAGTGTCCTGCTAATTTACACTTAGGGTTACCATCTCAACTCTCTATATATTGCGACATTATCGATCCTCAGATTGTGGGTGATGTTATGACTCCTTTACTAAGAGTCATTTCATTAGATCCTACAAAATACATTTATGGTGCAAATAAAATGCACGTTTTCTCTCAACCTCACTACTTACCTGTTATGCGAAGAGAGTTCGATACGCTGGAAATAGTTATAAGATCGAGCACAGGACAAAAAATACCATTCCAGTTTGGAACCGTGTGTATTAAACTACATTTCCGAAAATTATAATAATGAATTCTCTTCGTGATCATCATAAATGTCCATATGAAAATTATTATACACATCAAGCTGGGTCAGGAGTTGGAGTAATTTATAAGGGTGCACCATACCAACGCGGTCATGGTATTGGGAGCTTCTTAGGGGGGTTATTTAGATCAGTTTTACCTTTACTTTCAAGTGGTGGTCGAGTGATTGGTAAGGAGGCATTAAGCGCTGGAGTAGGACTTTTATCGGATATGGTTCAAGCGCGTCCTATGGAAGCCTCAATAAAAGATCGTCTAAAGCAAGTTAGTACGAATTTAAAACGAAAGGCTGATGAGAAAATTGATCAATTTAACATGACAGGATCTGGGTATAAAACTAAAAGAAAACGATTGACCTCGTTCATTCCACCATTAACTGCTAAAGTGAAAGCTGCGAAAAATCTTGGTCTAAAGCCAAAAAATAACAAAGATATATTTTCAAATTAAATATGTCTTTCCTTCATAATCATTCTTGCGAGTGCGTTAAGTCAGAATTGGATTTGTTTGCACTACCGTCTACACAAACTAGCATTGAAAATGGATTGTGGATTCATTATAAACCAATTTCATCTCTTGGTGATGATGGACCTATCGAGTTTCAAGTTCCTGGGACAGGCGATGACTACATAGATTTGTCTCATACATTACTCCACATAAAGGCAAAAGTATTAAATCAAGATTCAACTAACTTGATATCTACTACAATAGTAGCACCTGTAAATAATTCGCTGCATTCACTTTTTAGTCAACTTGATATTTATTTAAACCAAAAACTTGTATCACCACCTAATAATACCTATGCATATCGAGCATACATGGAAACCCTTTTAAACTATGCTCCTGCTGCTAAACAATCTCATCTTACTTGTAGTCTTTGGTATGATGATACAGCAGGAAAAATGGATTCTACGGATGGTAAAAACATAGGATTTGTTAAAAGACAGGAATTGATTAGTGAAAGTAAGGAAATAGAAATGATTGGTCATCTTCACGGTGACATTTTCAACCAAGATAAATTTTTAATTAATGGTGTTGAAATGAGTGTTAAATTGGTTCGATCGAGAGAGAGCTTTAATTTAATTGCTGGGTCAAACGATGTAAAGTTTAAAGTTTGCATTACGGACGCAACTCTTATTGTTCGACGAGCACGAATTAATCCAAATGTATTACTCGCACATCAAAAAGTTTTAGCTTCTACCACTGCTAAATATCCTATTACTCGAGCTGAAGTAAAAGTTTTAACAATTCCATCGGGTGTTCAAGGAAAAACTCTTGATAATATATTTTTAGGGCAGGTACCCAAAAGATGTATAATTGGATTTGTGAACAATTCTGCATTTAATGGTTCCCTTACTAAAAACCCATTTAACTTTGAAAACTATGGTATTAATTCTTTCAGCTTATATATTGATGGTCAACAAATACCTTCAAAAACTTTGCAACCATCTTTTAATAACAGAATATTTACATCAGCATATCATACTCTATTCTCAGGAACTGGTATTCACTTTCTTAATGAAGGAAATGGAATCTCTTGTGAACAGTATGCCAAAGGTTACTGTCTATTAGCATTTGACTTAACTCCTGATTTATCAGCCAACTCATCAGCTCATTGGAATCTCATAAAGCATGGTAGTGTAAGATTAGAAGTACGATTTGAATCCTCACTAATACAAACAATTAACTGTATAGTTTATGCTGAGTTTGATAATATTATTGAGATAGATAAAAACAGAAATGTTACTGTAGACTATAGTAGTTAAGGTTATAATATGTGTTTTGTGTTAGATTTTATGAGTTATGTGTAATGCATTTTGTGTGTATGTAACTATGTGAAACATTATAAAATTAAATAAAACAAATTGTATGCAATATATTATTTTTTATTTCTTTATAAATATTCTATTTAATCTAATACAAAACTCTGTTCGAGTTTAAATTTTACATAAGCACACTGACTAAACCACTGAACATGCTGCTGCCAAGGATCATCATCATCTTCCCAATCTTTTAAACCACCACCACAATGGAAACACTTGGTCCTGTCTGCATGGCCAGTATAAAAGAAACCGGCTTCTGCAAGATCTTCATTCTTCAAGATCATTCTTGCAAGTTTCTGTCGCATAACGAGAGGCCAGTTTTTGAAACTGAGCAACCGGCTAGATTTTGAACTGAAGAATGGATATTCAGCTCTTGAGTACTGCATATTCTCGTTTTCATCTCCACTCAGTGTTGTAGTTTTGTTCTTCAATGACGTGTTCTGTACACGTATGCCACACTCATCTCTTTCTTCTGCTCTTGTCTTCCTGTAATTTAAGTAAACAGAATCACATTCACTAATGATCAGCTAATGACTGTCATTGTTAAAAAAGTATTTTTTAACTTTTTCACTTTCTGCTATTGTCTTTGTAATATTGTATTGCGTATTGTAGGGCGTTTGTGTTGTCGTAGATGCTATCCTTATTAGTCTTTACGTAATATTTAATCCTCGTGGAAGCATGTTTCCAATGATCAGTAGTTGGAATCTTGGATAGCTTCTTCATATCGTACATTTCAATTTTGATGAGATGCGTCGCTTGGTCTCCGTCGTCAGAATTAGTAGAAATGTATGATACACCATCTCTAGCGGCTCGTGCTACGGTTGATGATAACAGCTTCCTCTTTTTTTATTTTTGATTCAGCTTCAAAAAAAATGATCAATCGATTGCGATTTTCTTTTTCCACCATCGCATGTGTTATTATTAATGACGATGTCATCACTCTCTTCTTGAGGGGGAGAGTGGCGAGTAGTAATACTGTTTATAGGTATTTTCATCGAAGCTCAATGATTTCTGCAACAACACAGTTATCATGTTAATATCAATTTGTTAACACTTAATCATAAAAGTTAAAAAAGCTAAAGTTACAACCTATTAAAGTCCACTGCTGAACATAGGCCTCCTCTCATTTCTGAGAGGGTTTTAGGGCTAGGAAATGTTCGCTGCGATACCTCAATGCGTGTTGGCAAACTTCACATGCCTTCGAAATTTTCTCAGACATGCATTCCTCACGATATTTTCCTTCACCGCTGAGCACGTGGTAAATCAGCACTTAAAATTGTAATTAACAATTTAATTGGTGCCGGCGGGGATCGAACCCGGGACGTGTACTATGAAGTTTACATTTTGCGCTAACCATCTGAGCTACCACGGCTTAACCATATACACACACATAATATTTAAATATAATTTGTTAACACTAAATCATACACACGTAAGAAAATAACAGAAAGAAAAGTAAGTTTGTCAATAGAATAAACACTTACATCCATGGCCTTTGATGCGTTGAAGTAACACAAACGTAGTATTGATAGATCCACTGCGGTCAAACGACCATACACTAACTCCATGACTGCAGTTGCTTGGTCTTATATAGTACCAGTGAGTAATAATTCTAATCTAAAGAATTTCTGCAGTAGAATTGATAGTATCTTTATGCGTCAACAAGCTAACCTTACATTCTGTTGCTTATCTCTACATTCCTACGTCCTTCCTGTCATGTCTTGTTCAGTGTATTGGTGACTCAAATACGTTTTGTATAACACAAAGAAAGCAATTTAATATTTAGATATCACTATAATTGATCATTCCTATATTAGTCATTGAGTAGATTGGTACTGTAATAATCTACTAATAGCAGTAATATTATGGATACACTAGATGTACAACAACATCTGAAAAAGATTCACCCCACTCTAGAAAATAATGTTTATGCTGCCAATAAACTACCCATGTACACCCACGTACCAACGTATATAATATGCAATTTGGATACAGATGATAAACCAGGGTCACATTGGGTAGCTTTATATATCGATACGAATGACGTCGGTCAATATTTTGATTCATTCGGACGGGCACCTGTACGATATCATCTAGAGTTTTTTAAAAGAAATTGTAAAAGATGGAACTGGAATGTTGATAGGATTCAGAATGAGTGGACTTCAGTTTGTGGCGAATATTGCTTAATGTATTTGCTATATAAGTTTCAGGGATGTTCAATGCATAGTTTTACGAGTATATTTACAGAGAACACATTGTACAACGATATTTTAGTGGATGAGATGTTTCGCTCCTATTTTATAGATAATAAGTAATAAGATTTTGTATTTCATAAATAAAAATTTTAACAAAATTAGGTAATGTGTTTTATTGATGATTCAGATTAGTGTTGTAGATAGGAACAAAGGAGTATAATACAATAGCATAAGCCGACCCACACGCTGGACGAATAATAGATAATGACGGTAGTCAATCAACAATAGATAAGTAGATAAGGACAATGGAGCGCTAATGACGGTTGAGGCTCGCAGCGGATATCAATTAGATAAGAGTTAATTGATCTGCACATCTCCGGAACCGTGCATCCTACGCAAAAATGGACCGCAGATTCGTGATCAGAGCATGCCAAAACCTTTTTTTTTAGGATTGTGAGTCGACGAACGTCGTGCGCCAGAACTGGTACAACCTTTCTACAAGTGCGCCAGAACTGGTACAACGTAACTACTAGCAACCATCTATTCGGAAGTTGGGGTCTCCAAAATGGCCGTTTTGTAGGCGTCCACAGCTTCTTCAGGTGATGAAAATCTCTGTCCACGCAATTTATTCTGTATTTTAGGGAAAGTATAGAAATCATTAGGGCTTAGGTCGGGGCTGTACGGCGGATGGTCTAATAATTCTATGTTTTCTTGCTCTAAAAACTCTTTTGTTCTGTGTGCGGTGTGAGAACTCGCATTGTCGTGATGGAGGATGATGCGGCGGTTGCAGTTCTCTTTACGGAGTTCAGAAACGACCTGTGGCAAACAAATGCCAGCATACCATTTTGCATTAACCGATCTTTGTCTCTCAAGAGGAATAGTCGTAACATGGCCGGTTTTGGTGACAAACGTGGGTACCATTTTTTTTTGCAACACTCCGTGAACGAACAATTTTTGTTAGCTTTAACTCAATTTCGAACACCCAAACTCGTGACTGCTTTTTTGTTTCGGGTTCGTACGCGTATATCCACGATTCATCACCTGATACGATGTTGTATACAGCATTTGAGGATCCTGCGTGGAATCTTTCGAGTTCTGACGCACCAAGTAACGCGAGCCGCTTTCTGCTCTTCACAGAGCGAATGCGGTATCCATCGGGAAAACAACTTTTTTACACCTAATTGTTCATGCAAGATTATTTGTATTTGACTCATGCCAATGTCTAAAGTTGCCTGAATTTCGCGGTATGTCACATGTCGATCTTCCTCAATCAGCTTACGCACAGCATCAACGTTTTCTTGGGTGACTGCAGTTTTTGGACGACCTTGACGGGGATCATCACTGAGCTTGACACGTCCACGTTGAAATTCAGCAAACCGACGATAAATTGTGGTTTTGGATGGGGCTTCATCACCAAATGCAGAAATCATCCGGTCAACACACTGTTTTTGTGTTAAACCACTTCGAAAGTCATAATAAATCATCGAGTCAATTCCATTTTCTCAACGACTAAACAAGTTTGACAAAATCTTGTGACAAGACCGAGAATATTTTTTTAAATAAATAAATGGTATTCGATTTTTAAAACCAAGAAGTTTTCAATTAAAAAGATTTTAATATAACAGGAACAGTGGAAATATTCAATTCCCGAAACTTTTAGTGCAGTCTAGGTACCTACCCCGATAGAGCCGGCCCATTATTATAGCATAAAATATAGCCACGGTAAATATATATATATTTGCATGTCGCCGCACGCGCTTCGGTCTTCAAATGAAATCTTAATTAACGATTTAAAGCACTATTACCTACTATATTTGTAATTTAATTATTCTATGTAAAATAATTTCAAGTGAAATAGTAATTACATTGTTTTAAATAGCTAAATCATAAATATTTTAAGGATCGTGTTTTGACTATCCTGTTATTATTGCATCCGAGTTTTAACTAATTAATAACTGTTTAATAATTAGCAATCATTGTTTTCTAATCGTTAGAAATTCTGTTTTAATTATTAGTAACTACAGGTTTACTATGAACTCATACAATAAACACTTTATACTTCGATTTTACTACTTTATATTTAGATTAAAAGTAGTTAAATTGACTAAAAACTGAAGGCTCGCGCAACGCCATTGGCCTGCGCCTTTTTGCTACCGCGCGGGATTGGTGGCGTTGTGCATCTTTACCGAAAAATCATTGGAACGTTCATTGATTGTTCATTCTCTCGTCCACAGAACACTATTACTCCTATCGGAGAAGAACGACAACTTCACACAAAATTTAAGAAATGATATATATAACCACTAGCGCCATCTATCGTCAGCCTCCTGCACTTCTCGTGTGGCGGGAAAATTTGAATGTGGTCTTTTTTGTTTTTTTTATTTGAGGTATTTTTGGGTTTCCTATCCCAGCGCTAAATAAAAGAACAAAAATTACAAAATTTCTATTTATTTATTCAAAATAAAAATACAAATTGAAATAAAAAACATAAATAACTTAAGAAACAATTTCTCCAGCAGCTTAGTTCTTTCTATAAAGACATTTGATGGGTTTAAACATGAAAAGAAAATCAATAATGATTACAACATTTCAATTACTTAAGTAAACAATGATAAAGAATTGAAATAAGATTTACAATCATGGATGAATTGATAATATGCACAATGATTGTCTACAATAACCAAAATATCAATATTTTAATCTAAAACAAGTTAATTAATAAATAAGCTCCTACACACAAGTGCAAAGTGCAACATTCACAAATAATAATTGTGTTTTGATAATACTTGGTTGTCTATCTATTTCCCTGAATTGACACTAAAAATTTTGTCTCTATATTATATGCAATATATTGTGTATTGAATGCAACTTATAAATCGAATAATTTTAATTCAAAATTATAAAACATATTAAATATTAGATTACAAAAATATTCCTTATTTCATTTTAAAAAATTTCATATAGATATACATACTTTCTTTTTTCAGGTTCAACATTATGTGTTATGCTTTGATGTTTGTTCTTCAGTGGATATAATGTTGTCCTTTTTGAAGATCCTGCTTGTGGTTTTGCAGCAATAATTTGCGAGGGACCAGCTTGTGATTCCACAAAATAAAATGGGAATACACTTTGTTAGTCTGGAAATAAATAAAAACTGAAATAAATTATAGTAATGATTTCTTATATTTACGCGAACACTATACATGATTAAAACTACTTTTACGGATTTTATCATAATAATTATTCATATATTGTGATGCCGGAACTTTCTTAAGGTTTGTTGTTGATTTAAAATAAAATTTGATTGTTAAAAATAATATGCAGTGTTGCACTTTTAATAATGTAAGGAAAGGCTTGTGCTAACTTTATAGACTTCAATCCTTTGGATGCTTTGTCCGATCCAATTATTATAAATTAGTTGAAAGAATTAACAGGATTCAAACTACTGTATGTGGTCTGTCCATCTATGTTAGATCCAGATGATGGTCATATGAATAATCATCATCTTCTTTACAGTCTATCAAAGTCCACTCCTGAATATAGTAATCCCCATATAAAATATCTGAGTAATCCTTAAAGAAAACTATATACATACCATATTACCATATACATTATACACTTTACTTACATCACATGGGACTGCAGTGCTTAAGAGCTTTTTCTTGGTTGCATCATTAAATTAACCATCATGAAAATGTTTTTCACACAGCATTCTGGGCTTATTATGTAGCTTTGGAAAGCTAAAGTAGTATACTGCTCTTGGGAAGGAATATAATATTTCGCCCATAATTTACAACTGAAAACAAAAGATATAATTATTAAATACAAATATTATCAAAGTAGGTTAAAAACAAATTAATGGTTTACAAACCAATAATTTGTTTTTAAATGGTAAAAGAGAAACAATAAATTGGACAAGAGATTTACTTTAAGGTTAGAACTTATTTAATAATAGTGTATATGTATAACGTATACGTACCGCAAAATATACTTTACTGCGAATTTCGGAAACCTAAATAATTTAACGTTGTCAATGGTTGGTATGCTGTTGCACTTAGAACACTTTTTCTATTTTCTTTATCCGCCATTGCAGCGTAGTTTTTAAGTCACTATTTCGTATTTCACTACGATTCATTGACTAACACATTGCACATCATATAAATGAAGGACATTAATCGCAACTCAACATCGTAAACTTGCAAAATCTTAGTAAAAGACACAAGCAAAACAAACATAACAACCAATCATGAACAACAATGGGTGCGTTTGGCAGAAAAAAGCGCTAGCAAGCGTTTACAAGCGCTGAAATAGTTTTCGGCCAGGACACGATTGCTACTTCAGTAGCGCTGACACAATCCGCCATTTTGCTTATTTAATTTGTTTGTTTTGAAGTAGAGTTTATAAGTTGTTTTGTGCAATATTAGTTTTAAGTAATATATTGGCATGAATAAACATACACATGTTATTAAAAATTCATGATTGGTAAGTTTTTAATATGAATACTTTACAAACATATATTTAAATTAGGTTAGGTTCTCCGGTTAAAACTAACTTCGTGTCCTAGAGGAAAATAGCTACTTACGATTTGACAGCGCTTACCGCTTATGATCCCCATTTTGCTTACAAGCGCTTGCTAGCGCTTTTTTCTGCCAAACGCACCCAATAATTTATACGGCGACGCCATATTATGAGAAAAGAGAAATATATACTCATTTAGGTATTTGGTGTTACCAGTAAAAAATATAATTTTCTACTCATTGAAAATCAAAACAAAAAGAAAACATTTATTTTTCTTTTACTGTCAAGGATATGCTAATATAATTGTAGAAAAATACGACAGGCATAGTTATCTTCCTATTGATTATTATTTCTGTATTCAAAATTTTTGGGTGTAATTTATCTTTAGCAAAATCTTACTAATTATGAAACAAGACATTTATCTGACAAATGGCAATAATAAAATTCAGCCCCCGTAGGTATTTCATTCTGTCCATACAGAGTTGACCGGGCCTGCTCTCGTCCGTCTGCGCTTGAGGTGTAAAGGCAGAAAGCAAATACTGTAAGTGGTTTAAATATTAAATAAGTAAACCGTGCTATTATTACTGTTAATCAGTTATTATTGTGGACTCTATTATATTTGTTTGTAATAAACTATTCTCATTAGAGTATTAAGTATTAATAACTAATAAGTGAATTGCTATTTTATTGTGGTGTGTTAGTGATTTGTCATGGACAAACTTAACAGCAGAACCGAGATCTCGGACGGAGTTCATGGTTCTGCTTATTTAAATATTTTTAATGAACTTCAAGATCCGACATCAGAAGTGGGATCGACCCAGCCATCCTTTTCTACAGTTCCAAATTCTTCATGTCCCGACTATAGTGGAAATCATGTGGGGGTTCCACAAAGCGCGTTCGCCTCGGGCACTTCAGCTCCAATACCGGCTCCACCTACGAACTTATCCAGCAACCCTACGGTCCCTGCAGTCAAGTAACGTTCCACCTGAGTTCTTTACGCATATGATGACGATGGTGCAGAGCGGCTTTTGCAACAATCTAGTGATAAAATTAGAATAACTTATGTGTTTCCACCTTCTTATGACCCAGATGATAATGTTGGCGTACGTGAGTGGTGCAATCACATTTCTTCGGCTAAAAACACATATCAACTCGGTGATTATGACATTCGAATGAAAGTCAACTAGCCTTTTAAAGGGACGTGCTAAAATATGGGCCGATAACTGGCTAGTAACGACTTCTACGTGGGAAGAGTTGCGTCAAAACATTATCACCATCTTCGAACCCGAGAACCGTTACTCGCGTGACGTACTGAAACTTAGAGAACACGTCTACTACTCTTCTAAAGATATCGCCGAATTCCCTATCTCGGACATGGCTTCTAAGGACAAATTGGTTATCCTTTGAAGTTGTTAGAACTTTTGCTTATTTACGAGTAATGAATTAAAATGATTACGAGGAAATAAGTAAATTAAGTTCTTACAAATTCAGTATAATAGATTTCCGCAAAGTAACACCCGATTCTGTGTAACGATACATCTGATTGTACCCTTACAAAACCCAATCTATTGTTGTTTTTACATGCCTCATCTGCAGTCAAATGACAACAGAGATGTGCATGAACTGCAGTAGCCACTTACCATCAGGTGGACTGTAAGTTCGTTTGTCACTTCAGCTTTATAAGAACAACACATCTATAGCTTTCTTTTGTTTGCAGTTGGCTGCAGGTGTCCATGAACTGCAGCAGCCACTTACCATCAGGTGGACTGTAAGTTCGTTTGCCACTTCAGCTTTATAAGAACAACACATCTATTGCTTTCTTTGTTTGCAGTTGGCTGCAGGTGTCCATGAACTGCAGCAGCCACTTACCATCAGGTGGACTGTAAGTTCGTTTGCCACTTCAGCTTTATAAGAACACATCTATAGCTTTCTTTGTTTGCAGTTGGCTGCAGGTGTCCATGAACTGCAGTGACCACTTACCATCAGGTGAACTGTAAGCTCGTTTGTCACTGCAGCTTTATAAGAACAACACATCTATAGCTTTCTTTGTTCGCAGTTGGCTGCAGGTGACCATGAACTGCAGTAGCCACTTACCATCAGGTGGACTGTAAGTTCGTTTGTCACTGCAGCTTTATAAGAACAACACATCTATAGCTCTTTGTTTGCAGTTGGCTGCAGGTGTCCATGAACTGCAGTAGCCACTTACCATCAGGTGGACTGTAAGTTCGTTTGTCACTGCAGCTTTATAAGAACAACACATCTATAGCTCTTTGTTTGTAGTTGGCTGCAGGTGTCCATGAACTGAAGTAGCCACTTACCATCAGGTGGACTGTAAGTTCGTTTGTCACTGCAGCTTTATAAGAACAACACATCTATAGCTTTCTTTGTTCGCAGTTGGCTGCAGGTGTCCATGAACTGCAGTAGCCACTTACCATCAGGTGGACTGTAAGTTCGTTTGTCACTGCAGCTTTATAAGAACAACACATCTATAGCTTTCTTTGTTTGCAGTTGGCTGCAGGTGTCCATGAACTGCAGTAGCCACTTACATCAGGTGGACTGTAAGTTCGTTTGTCACTGCAGCTTTATAAGAACAATACATCTATAGCTTTCTTTGTTTGCAGCTGGCTGCAGGTGTCCATGAACTGAAGTAGCCACTTACCATCAGGTGGACTGTAAGCTCGTTTGTCACTGCAGCTTTATAAGAACAACACATCTATAGCTCTTTGTTTGCAGTTGGCTGCAGGTGTCCATGAACTGCAGTAGCCACTTACCATCAGGTGGACTGTAAGCTCGTTTGTCACTGCAGCTTTATAAGAACAACACATCTATAGCTCTTTGTTTGCAGTTGGCTGCAGGTGTCCATGAACTGCAGTAGCCACTTACCATCAGGTGGACTGTAAGTTCGTTTGTCACTGCAGCTTTATAAGAACAACACATCTATAGCTCTTTGTTTGCAGTTGGCTGCAGGTGTCCATGAACTGCAGTAACCTCTTACCATTAGGTGGACTGTAAGTTCGTTTGTCACTGCAGCTTTATAAGAACAACACATCTATAGCTTTCTTTGTTTGCAGTTGGCTGCAGGTGTCCATGAACTGCAGTGGCTACTTACCATCAGGTGGACTGTAAGTTCGTTTGTAACTTCAGCTTTATAAGAACACATCTATAGCTTTCTTTGTTTGCAGTTGGCTGCAGGTGTCCATGAACTGCAGTGACCACTTACCATCAGGTGAACTGTAAGCTCGTTTGTCACTGCAGCTTTATAAGAACAACACATCTATAGCTTTCTTTGTTTGCAGTTGGCTGCAGGTGTCCATGAACTGCAGTGGCTACTTACCATCAGGTGGACCGTAAGTTCGTTTGTAACTGCAGCTTTATAAGAACACATCTATAGCTTTCTTTGTTTGCAGTTGGCTGCAGGTGTCCATGAACTGCAGTGACCACTTACCATCAGGTGAACTGTAAGCTCGTTTGTCACTGCAGCTTTATAAGAACAACACATCTATAGCTTTCTTTGTTTGCAGTTGGCTGCAGGTGACCATGAACTGCAGTAGCCACTTACATCAGGTGGATTGTAAGTTCGATTGTCACTGCAGCTTTATAAGAACAACACATCTATAGCTTCCTTTTTTAGCAGTTGGCTGCAGGTGTCCATGCAACTGCAGTAGCCACCTACCATCAGGTGGACTGTAAGTTCGTTTGTCACTTCAGCTTTATAAGAACAACACATCTATAGCTTTCTTTGTTTGCAGTTGGCTACAGGTGTCCATGAACTGCAGTAGCCACTTACCATCAGGTGGACTGTAAGTTCGTTTGTCACTTCAGCTTTATAAGAACAACACATCTATAGCTTTCTTTGTTTGCAGTTGGCTGCAGGTGTCCATGAACTGCAGCAGCCACTTACCATCAGGTGGACTGTAAGTTCGTTTGTCACTTCAGCTTTATAAGAACAACACATCTATAGCTTTCTTTGTTTGCAGTTGGCTGCAGGTGTCCATGAACTGCAGCAGCCACTTACCATCAGGTGGACTGTAAGTTCGTTTGTCACTTCAGCTTTATAAGAACAACACATCTATAGCTTTCTTTGTTTGCAGTTGGCTGCAGGTGTCCATGAACTGCAGCAGCCACTTATCATCAGGTGGACTGTAAGTTCGATTGTCACTGCTATAAGAACAATTACAAAAATCTTTATATTTTTATGAAGTAGTCACTTACCACCAGGTGGACTTTAGGTTAGATTGTCACTGCAGCTTTATAAGAATGTTACGCGCTCAAGTCGACGGCACTAGCGCCATCTAGTCTCGAACCGAAGAACTAAACTTCTTGAATTTTAAAACTCGAACTCTCGGTTCCTTGCGCGTGTTTACTTGAACATTCTGGATATTTCTTTGCTAATTTATATAAATAGGCGCCGCAAGATGCGATCGAGGCAGTATTGGATTTGGCGAGACAAGTGAAGCTTCGGAGCGGAATAAAGTGAATTAGTGTGTTTAATTATTAGTGTTTTAAGTTTTAAATTGTGTAAATTAAATTAAAGTGTTAATTTAGGTAATTTTATCGGCAATTTTTATTGTCACGAACCTCAAGCTCGTAACAATTGGTGTCAGAAGTGGGATAAAATCATGCCGATTTTACCTAGGGAGGAAACGGAGGGTGTCCGTACCCGAAGTCAACGCCAGCAGGAGACGGACCAACGAAGATTTGGTGGTGCAACGCCGCAGACGTCGGAGGGCCAGCCACCGGCTGCAAGCCCGTCGGTAGCTCCTACATCTGCAGCACCTGACTTAGGTGCTCTGATGGTGATGCTGCAAGAGCAGGCTCGCCGACAGGAGGAGCAGGCTCGCCGACAGGATGAGCAGGCTCGCCGACAGGAGGAGCAGGCTCGCCGACAGGAGGAGCAGGCTCGCCGACAGGAGGAGCAGGCTCGCCGACAGGAGGAGCAGGCCCGTCAGTTGAAAGAGCAGGTGCAGAGCGGACAAGAGGAACAGGCCCTCCGACAGGAGGAACAGATGCTCCTCATGAAGGACCTTCACGCTACCTTTGAGAAAGAGATAAGGGAGGTGAAGGATAGGGTTGCTCAACATGACAACCGCCTGTTGGAAGCTGAAACCCGAATCGAAGAACATGATACCCGAATCAACCATGTGAACAATCGGGTTGACAACGTGATGGCTGACGTGAAGAAAACGCTCAACGACCTCAAACTTGGGGATGGAACTACAGCTCCCGTAGTAGCTACAGCACCTTCGCTACGTGGATTCAAAGTGCCGCCGTTCGACGGGACTTCTTCCTGGTCGGCCTATAAAATCCAGTTCGAGGCCGTCATGGAGGCAAACGGCTGGAATAAAAGCCAGGCCATGACTGCACTCATCTTAGGCCTGCGCAACCAAGCCTTAACCGTGTTGGAAGCTCTCGGTAAGAAAGTGACCTACGAGCAGCTCCTTGAGGCATTGGAGGCGAGATATGGTGACGTTCACCTGGGACACGTCTTTCGCGCGCAGCTTAAAGATCGTGTGCAACGCAGCAACGAAAACCTGCAGCAGTGTGCCCTTGAGGTGAAGAAGATGGTTCGAAAAGCATACCAGTCTGTACCTGCGCTCATTGAAGGGAACCTGGTGCAGACATTCATTGACGGCATCCGCGACCTGGAAGTCAGAGCTGCTGTGAGGCTCGGGCACCACGAGACGCTTAAGGACGCCTTGGCCCATGCACTGGAGGTAGAAGCCGTGCGGCAGGATCATCGTTCCCATCGCGTCAGGGAGGTTGCAGCAGTTCTCTACGTGGTAGAGTCATGCTGCAGTTATATTAGTAGTATAGTTGTAGCACGAATGGGTCGGCTCGACCGGGGAAAGACCACGCTCTCACAGAATACCAGCGTGAAATAGTAGCTTAATGCTGCTGTATTTCGTATGGTGAGTGTAGAGAACCGGAGACCCTTTTTACTGAAAATGAGGCATTCCATCTCAGTCCTCATGCGTGACAACGCATCTGCATTTTGATTTGTAATGGAAGATAGATGTAGATGTCTATGGACCGCAGCAACCACTTACCATCAGGTGGACTGTGTGCTCGTTTGTCAGCCTATTCTATAAAAAAAAAAAAGCTACAGTTCGCGACCGCTACAAAGGTACAGCTCTAGGTGCTATAGCTGTGGGGAAAAGGGCCATCTTCGATCCAGCTGCCCTAAGCGAACCCTAGAAAGGGAAGGTGAACGATCCCAGGAGGGAAGTGCGGCTAACATCACCGCCCAGCAGCAGCCGGGATACGACTATCAGACATAGCAGCGGGAAATCTCATGGCAACGCAGATGCATTGTCAAGAAGACCTTGTCCTGAAGATTGGAAACATTGTACTAGGCAAGAGAGTAAGGAAGTGGTATCCGTGAGGATGCTCAGGACAGACCACCTCAGCAAAGAGTGGAAGGACAGCCTACGACATGCACAGCAGGAAGATCCGGACATCAAGCCGATTCTGGAATGGATGAAGGCCCGTGCTACCAAGCCTAAGTGGAGCGACGTCTCAGCGATGAGTTCGACCACTTAAAGCTATTGGGCCCAGTGGGACAGCTTGCTGCTTTAGGATGGAGTTCTGTGTCGTAAATGGGAAAATGTTCGGGGAGACAGCTGTCATTTTCAAATGGTTGTCCCTAAAGCTAAAGTACCGGATGTTCTCACAGCTGTACCATAATGATTGTTCAGGAGGCCATCTGGGAGTCAAACGAACTCTACTAAAGATCCGAGAACGATTTTACTGGATCCACTGTCG
>CAJQZP010001665.1:0-96304 GCA_907164705.1 Parnassius apollo | reverse complement strand
TAAAATGTTTTCATTTTTTATTAAAGTCTGATCTGAAATTATAAACTCTGTACTACTTTCTGAAGTATGACTAACTTTTTTGATCTTTTTCTTTGTACTTCATGCTTATCTTTTGTACTTTGTAAGTGTTCATCCCCTGATCCTTGTTTGTCTTCAGTAACAATGGTATTTTCAGTACACTTTCTTTTTAATTTATCTTCAGGGTCATTTTTTATATTTTTTAGTCTTTCGTGAATTTTGGAAGCTAAAGCCCCATCAACATCAAATACATTTGAACTACTGGACTCCGATTCAACTGATGAGCAAAGGCTTGACAGATCTTCACTCAAAAGCAAAGATCTATTACTTTCTTCAAGAGCATCAGATGATTCCTCTTTTTCACTATTGTTATCAGAAATTAAATCATCAATACCTATTAATTCACTACTGTCTTTATTTACTGAAATCCCTTCCACAAAAGAAATTTTAGAAGATGAATCGACGCCTTCTTCGGTTAAATTAGACACTGAATCAAGATCACTACTGTCTAACGTAGCTTTAGTAGTTCCATTATCCGAACTAGTGAGATCTAAATCGGAAAAGCTGCTAACCGAAGCAGAATCAAAATCGTCTATAACGTTTTCTGATTTCCTTATGAGTTCGTTATCACTTTTCTTATATCCATACAACATTTGCTTAAGTTGTTTCTTTACTCTATTTTCTGTTTTGGTCTCTTTTTTGGAAACGTATTTATTTTTTAAGACATGCGCGTTTTCAAAAAACTCCATCTTAATTTTTTTTAATGGAAATTGATATTTCAAAGTGTAGAAAGTGTAACGAATAAATTTACATTAAATCGTCATAAACCGATGTTTATTTTTTAAGTAATATTCAAATCATATTTACTTTTAAAACGAATAGCAAGCACCGCATCGAGCTATTTGTTGATAATTGACATAATTGTAGGAGTATTCTGTGATAATTGATATGTCAATGTCAAATGTCAATAATCAAATTTTTCACAGACCTATGTACTATGCCCACTTGATATCAATTGAAAAAATATCGATATATCGATAAAAGAGAATGTAATTACTACTTTTAATATCGATATTGTTTATTCAACATATCGATATTTTCTGGCGATTTCCTTTATTTCGATATATGGATATATCAATACAAAATTTTACAAGCATCATCGTTATCGGCTACTGACGAAACCCTCCAGGGGTTTCATTCAAACCATGGAGTTTAAAGGTAAGGAGAACCATAACACTGTAGTGTTATGCTAATTTCATATCATTTACACTATTTTAAATTTATTTTTCCATTCTGTTTTTGATTTTCTGCATTCACCTCAAAACTGGATATTTTGCATCACCTTTATTTCCATAGGATCCTGTAACGTTTTTTAAACCATAAGAACATAATAACAAATCATTTTCACTTCGTATTTTCACGCTATCAGCACTTTTTAAATTGGTGTCAATGGAGTCTACCTTTTTCGATCTTTTATTTAGTTCTCCGTAACTCTGCAATTTCGGGCTTCGTGCGCGCTATTGCGCTACCTTTTTCCTATATCAATAATATCTCATTTTTCACTTAAATCTTGCCGTTTCTCTATTACGAGCCTGAAACCAAAATTTGACATGTTTTGACATCGTTGTTTATCTGGTTGTCATGACAATTTTTATTCAAATTCGTTACCGGTCTGATGTTTTTACTTCAATACTTCCACAAAAATACTCTTTTACTCTTGGCCATTTACAAAAATTTGCTTTTAATTTAAATAATTCCCGTTCTTATCACAAATCCGTCGTCGAGCGCGGAGCTCTCTAAAAAAGTATAAAAGCCGAACAATCGGCCAATAAAGGCAGTAATTAGCCCTGTGACAAGATGAAGCTGTAAGAATCGTATAGCCTAACAGCATTAACATCAAGATAATAGAGAGAGAATAAAGGCAGTCTCGCTTCAGCTTTCATACTAGAAGCATCTCCTAAAGGCCTTATCCCGGGGCCGCAGTGCCCCGGGAACCTGCAAGCCTCTGCCTTCATCTGAAGTCATCGTCTAGCCACGCCTACGCCTCCACCTACTAGAGCCCGCGCTATCTTTAGCCGCTGTGCGTGCTTGCTTCAAGCGCTGCGTGCGCCTACTCCGGGCGCTGCGTGTGCCTACTCCGGGCGCTGTGTGTGCCTACTCCGGGCGCTGTGTGTGCCTACTCCGGGCGCTGTGTGTGCCTACTTCAAGCGCCGCGTGTACCTGCTCCAGACGCTGCGTGTACCTACTCCGGGCGCTGTGTGTGCCTAGTCCGGGCGCTGTGTGTGCCTACTTCAAGCGCTGCGTGTGCCTACTCCAGACGCTGCGTGTGCCTAGATCAGGCGCTGCGCACCTACCACAGGCATAGCCTGTGCATACTCCGTGAGCGGTGAGCACCATTGCCAAGCGTGGTGTGCCACCTTGGTCTTCGGGCTCCGTTTCAGTACTCATTTATCTTTGTTATTTTTAAAAAAAAGTCACCCATCATCATCTTCATATTTTTTTTATATAAAACTGTAAATATCTCTTAAAATTTTAAATAAATCATTCGTTTTTATTCTATTTTTGTTGTTTCGTTGTTGTTAGGTTAGGTTCTTTTGTTTTTAATTGTCGCTTTACGACAACACATAGGAGAATACTTGAAAAAATGTCCATCTGTAAGCTATAAATAACAGTTCAAAAACTTCCTAAAACAGCACTGGAGTAGCTAGAGGGTGTGAAATGAACTTAGCAATTGTCGAAAAAGTGAAGTGTGCTGAGTTGAGGAATTTAATATTTGTGGTGATGGTGACTAGAGTAGTTGATGAAGCTGAAGCATTCAAAACCTCAACTACTCACGTTGTCTAAAATAATTTAGTAAATATAACCTAGAAAAGTCGCCGTGAAACACATTGAGAGTGATTTTGAAAATAAAAATTTTGGAAACAATAAAATAACTATTATAAAAATAATTATGGCGAGTCTGTGCAATAAAAAGTTATAAAAAGTTCTTTAAAATTTACCCTCTAACTACAGTTGCGCCATCCTTATTTAACGCATTCCTACGGATACTTTTTAATTCAGAGGCGGTTTTCCACAAATAGTTTAAAATTTAAAATTATGTACTGACAGCCGCCATTCTACTAGAGTCTATTCAGAAATAGCGCTAAAGTATTTGATACCTATTGCATCCTCAGTTTCATTAGAGAGAGTTGTTAAACTTAGCGTACCCAATAACAGAAGCCGACTTTTAACAGAACACATGAAACAAAGATTTTTTCGAAGTGGAAACTTCTTTAGAATCGTTGTGATATGAAAACTCAATAAAACGAAAAACCACGATTTCATAATTTTATTCGTCTATTGTACGTACCACCTAGAGAGTCAATTAAATTTTGTTTGATAACAAGTGGTAAACTTAAAAAAATTGTACAACCGGCTTCAATCCGACTGAATCAATGTACTCGAAAACAATTAAATACGCATTATTTAAAGATAACTCAAAAACTACTAGTCAGATCTTTATCAAATTTATATTGGACTACACGAGAAACACCAGCTTTCAAATAAAAAAGAATAATTAAAATCGGGTAACCCAGAAAAAGTTATGATGTAACACACTTAAAAAAATACAGTCGAATTGAATACCTCTTCTTTTGTGAAGTCGGTAAAAAGACTTTACCTATATACTGAAGAAAATGGCACCATTACAAACCAATTTTACTCAAAAGAAAATATTCTTTTGGTTTTTAACATTAAAATTTAGTCTAAAAATAAGTATTCTAACATTTAGTTGCTATAATATCAAAATTTTATCTTATATTTTATGCCGCACTTGTAGTTGAAAATGATCATATTAAATATATAATTTGCCATGAAATATTTTTATTGTATATTTCATTTCATTTGATGGTTTCACTTCTACCACGTGTGAACGGCTCACATGTTTTTTGTTGTTGTCATTTGAAAGTCTATGAAACGAAAAAGCGACAGTAAAAAGAGAAGGACATATAAATTTATAAGATTTAGCGTGGGAGAAAATTAAATAGGAAGTGTTATAGCCCAATGCTCGCATGAAAAAAGTCAAATCTTGTTTGTTCAACAAGGTACGAAGGAGTCGTGTGCCTATGGAATAAACAAGCAGTGAAGAATGGCCAAACCTCAATTTCGTAGTAGGTAAAATTGATATAAATCTTTTTGTAATTAGTGAGTAGTATATAAGGTATATCGAAAAAAATATAAACATTGGAAGGGAAATTAATTTATGCGTCGTAAAAATTAGTGGCTGTCCCGTACATTTAAAAGTACGTTAACAATATCAAAGACTTCTTTAGATATTTTAAACATGGTCGGATTAAAATATGTCGTTTAAGTAAAATAAGTAATAAAATATATGAGTCCAATACTAAGTAATACTAATTTGAATAAAAAAAGAAAATCAAAACCGGTATTAGGTAGTTTCGTGCGTTTCCCATCTGTATGGTTCACTTTCCATAATCTATGATTTTCATATAGAAATGGCCATCTAGCGTCTATTTTACGCAGCACCACCTTGAATGTCAATCAGTTGTTCGATAAAGTGACTACCTATAGAATAAAGTAGGTGGCGCTATTATAATTTTACTTGAAAGATTATATAATATGATTAAAACTACTTTTACGGATTTTATCGCGTTTATTTTCACTTTTTATTTACTTTTATTTTTAATTCCTGACGTTTCGGGCGCTTTCCAGCACCCATTGTCACGGGAGACTGAGATGACTGACTTCCCGATGTCATTGTTAAACCCGGAGTACCTTCAGCTTTTTTAATTATTGTTTATGGGCCGATATAGATTATATAATATCTATTTGTCTAGTATATATATATATATATATATATATATATATATATATATATATATATATAATAAAAAGCCTTCGATTGTGTTCACCATGAAACATTCATCAGAAAACTTCAACACTTCGATGTAAGAAGCGATGCTCTTAAATTAATTATTTCATATTTAAGTGACAGAACACAAAAAGTTGTCATTAAGAGTGTTACAAGCTTGAGGTTCGTTACAATAAAAATTGCCGATAGAATTACCAAAATTAACTCTTTAATTCACATTACACTAATTAAAACTTAGAAGACACTAATAATTAAATAAAAAGCCCATAGTAGTCGAATTGTCATCCTACATACAGAAGACGAATATATTGCACGCTGCAAAAATATATAATTTTCAAAATAAAAAAAAAATACTCAATTCGCAGTATTTGGGATTAAAAGGCAACAACACTCCAATTTTTGTGTCGGACCATTTGACACAAAAAGGAAATAGACTGTACTACTTGGCTAGAGAATTAACCAGAACTCAGAAATATAAGTTTTGCTGGATATCGTTCGGTAACGTTTTTGTGAGGAAGGATGAGAGCTCACCGATCATAAAAATAGAGAACGAATGTCAAATCAAAAACACGTATATTAACAAATGACTATTTTTATTTATAGCTCAGACATGTTCTTGGTTTGATATTATTATTGTTTACCTCCTTTTCTACTTTTATTGTATATTTTGCATTGTTTACATTTTTCATATTATATATAAGTATATGTACATATCACGAACACTACTAGTTACACAAGCTCGCACATCAAACATCACATTCATAAACATAAAAATTAATCACCGCACTCTTTTACATACATATCTTATACCAAAAATTTGCTATTCTTTTATCGAAAATTAATAATAAAAGTTAATAATTTAAGTTCACTCCTGATCGAAGATAAACAAAATTTTTTCCAGTATTTTTCTCATTGCAGTAACTTTGGTGAATATCCTTTTTATGCAATACTGAATGTTACTCGTTTGTTACCAGACTAGTGGGAACGAAAGCCCTTTCTGAATAATAATGGATAGTTTGCTACAAACTAATATAGATATAGACAATACCGAAGTTGCTCAGGTCTTTATGTGCAGGCCTGAGGATTGCCACTCTCACATAACTACATTTAATCATTTAACCATTCTCACTCAAAACATAAGGAGTATTTATAAAAATTTTGACACTTTTCAAGTAACGTTGGACTCACTAAACATTCATTGCGACATACTAGTCATGACAGAATGTCATCTTTCAAAAAATAAGCCCATTCCAACACTTAATAAAGACTATAATAAATATTTTACAAAAAACACCTTAAATCAGTGTGACGGCGTGGTATTTTACATACATAAGAAACTTAACTACAAAATATCAGAACCTTGCATTAGAAATGCCTCTTGTCTTGTGCTTACCCTAACTGATACAGTTCTAATAGGTATATATCGTACACCTTCAATACGAAACAATGACGACTTCACCTCATCTCTTCAAACCTTACTTCGCCGTTATAAAAGTTATCAAAACATTATTTTAACCGGTGACATAAACATAGATATCAAATTCGGTTCCATAGACACTAACTGCCCCAATTATTTAACCTCACTTGCTTACCATGGATTGCTTCCTGCTCAGAGGCTTCCAACTCGTGACAAAATGTGCTATGATCATATGATGCTAAAAACAGTTCACCCAACGAAATCTATCGTACTCACTAATGCCCCTACTGATCATTCCACTGTTCTCCTAAACCTTATGAATAAGCCGGTGCGCCGCAATGTTTCGAAAACTAAGATTTCCGTAAATTATATAACAACTCTTGATGAAATAAAGTCCAAGCTTATAAAAATACTAGACATACATGACCCAACACTGGCTGCTGATGCTTTGGTTAGTATAATTTCAGTAGCAATGAAAAATAATCAAACGATAACCACAATTCCCATTAGAAAACGCTGTATTCAGCCATGGATAACACCTGGAGTATTACGATGTCTTCGAAATCGAAATAAATTACATTATAAAGTTAAAAAAATCCTGATAATCACATTTTAAAAATAACGTATATACGCTATAGAAATTACTGTCGTAAGCTTGTCCGGAAGCTTAAAAATAATTATGAAAGGAGAAAATTGGATAATGCAAAATATAACCCGAAAATGCTGTGGAAAAATATTAAATCAATTTGCTATGTTAATAAAGATAATACTAACGACACACATAAACTTACAACTATTGCGTCCTCCACTGTAGAATCTGCAAATTTTATTAATGATCACTTTTCTAGCATAGGCAAAAACTTGGCTGAAAACTTAAAAAACTCTGCCCCTCCTATAGTAAATAATTATATGACTAAAATGCCAACTCCAATGAATTCTTTTGTTCTTCTAGATACCGATCCGTTGGAAATAAATTTGATCATAAGCGATCTCTCTAATGTGTCTGCCCCAGGATGGGATAACATTCCTACATCATTTATTAAAATGGCCAGACACACCCTTACACCTATAATTTGCCATATCTGCAATCTTTGCTTTAAAAGTGGCCGATTTCCCGATACATAAAAGTGGAAGTAAAGATGATGTGGACAACTACAGACCAATTTCTGTGTTAACAGTTCTATCAAAAATAGTAGAGAAACTAATAAACAATAGATTGAAAAAAATATCTCATAGATACTCCGGAATACACCATATATCTAACTGGCTAAGATCGAACCTTCTGACCCTTAACATTAACAAAACTAAATTCATACCTTTTACTATACGGAAAAATACACAACCAAATTCTAAATTTAACCTAACAGTTCATACCTGCCATAAGCCATATTTAGATAGCTATAATAATTGCTCATATGATAAAATCACTAGGACTAGTACCATCAAATATCTCGGTGTAACTATTGATCAGCACCTTACCTGGAGTCAACACATTGAAAACATTGCTGACAGGATAAGGAAACTAACATGGGTATTCAAAAAAACTCAGATGTGTTGCAAATTAAACAACTCTTATCACCACCTACAAAGTTCTGGCGCAATCGGTAATGAGTTATTGCATACCTGTTTGGGGTGGTGCAGCAAAAACACATCTAATAGGACTAGAAAGGGCTCAAAGAGCTCTAATTAAGGTGATGTTCTTGAAACCGTTTCGATTTTCAACTTTTGAACTACATAAGCCTTACAAATTGCTTACTACTCGCCAGATGTATATATTGAATTGCATTTTAAAAAAGCATCGACATTTACCTTTCATACCTCATCAGACACCAAAACGTAGGAGTACCAAAATTTGCAATATACCACGAAATAAAACAAAGTTTAAGCAAAAGCAGTACGTATTCCAATCTATATCTATTTACAACAAATTCAACAGCAGATTGAATATTTACCCCTTGACGTGGACTAAAGTTAAACGTGTAGTGACACAATTTTTATTAACACTAAACTACGAGGAAACTGAACAATTTATTACATAACTTTTATACTTCGAACAGCCACACCAATTGTTAAAGCACTACCACATAACCACAAACACACACACACACACACACACACACACAAACGCGTGCATGCTTTGCATACATGCTTATCATGTAATTACTATTATATTCCAAATTTCGTTTACTTCCTAATGCTAGATCTTGCCTTGATTTTTGTTATTTAATGATTAATTAAGTCTTGGTGGATGAGCGGGGTACCCAGTAATACAGGTTCCCAACCTAGTACAGGGGCCCTTGCGACTGGTTTAAAATGTATAATTGTAAATCAATAAATCATTTTTCATTTTCATTTTTCAATTAATCACACTGATTCACTTTATTTCGCTCCGAAGCTTCGCGTCTCGCCAAATTCAATACTGCCTCGATCGCATCTTGCAGCGCCTTTAAATACACATTATCGCCGAAACATCCAGAATATTCAAGTAAATTAGCGCGCCAATCGATCAGGCGTCGAAAGTTCGAGTGTCGGGCTTATAGAAAGCTTAGTTCTACATTTCGATACTAGATGGCGCTGACGGTTGAAAGATTAGTGATGTCATTTTCTGAAAAGCTCTCCTCGCTCCGTTATCAAACACAGATGGCGCTAGTGCCAGACGTCAACTTAGGCGCGCAACAACTCAGGGCTCAATTCTCGGCCCCTTTCTGTTTCATGTACATATTAATGACTTACCTTACATACGAGTAGTAGGGGATAACCATGATATAGTATTATTTGCTGATGATACTATTATTGATATTATATCCTTTTCTGTTTTCTACAGGGTGTTTGGAAGGTTGATGCAAGGCCGTAAAGCGGAGCTAGTATAGACTATTCAAAACCATTTGAACCCAACTTGTCTTAGACGAAGTGCGACTATTTTATTTTTATCAAGCTTTAATGATTTATTATGACAAAACCCAAAATTTTGGAGTTAGTTGTAAATTGTGGCCATTTTGAAAGACAAATCATTTATTTTTTATTTTAATTTATTAAAGTAATGTGTAAACAGTCTAATGTAACATGATTCAGACATCTGTGTCATGAAATAAGTTTTTTACAGTTATTTAAAGTCAATGATTTATTTAAAGATTGAGGAATCAAGCTGTTATTTGACGGCATTAAAAAAATACGGATGATGTTATTTTCGTTCAAACATTTTTAAAAACATGCCTGGTTATTGTTCTTTCTTTTGATGCATCAACTACGCGGATAACTCACAAATTAATGAAATTAGGGCCTAGAAACCAAATAGAGGGCGAAAATTATAATTTATTGGCGAAATAGTCAAAACAAAATTTTGTTTAAAATCATTTATTATTCGTGTTCAAAATTTTCGCCGCGGTTCCTAATACAAGCACGGGTCCGTCTTCTCATTTCTGTTGTTGTTATTTTTAACTTCATCTCCAGTTTCATCGTTTCAAACGCTGCATTAATTCTCTCAATCAATTCTTCTTTTGTGTTTATTTACACATTCGTATAGACTAGTTCTTTGGCACGACCCCACACAAAAAAGTCCAGTGGAGTCAGGTCGGATGACCGGGCGGGCCAAGGGATAGGCCCATCTCTGCCTATCCAGCTGTTAGGGGAGCAATTATTTAAGTGCTCTCGTACATTTAATGTCCAATGCGCTGGAAAACCATCTTGTTGAAAGATGATTTCTCGGTCTGTAGCGAATATCGGGGACCCGGAGTCTTCTACAAGCTCTGGAAGATCATTTTGTAGGAATTCCAAATAATTGTTGCCATCCAAATTATCCGGTAAGATATGGGGCCCAATCAGTGTTCTGCTGATTACTCCAGCCCACACGTTGTCCGAGAATTTCCTTTGAAAAGACTTCCGCTTTTTCCAATGTGGATTATTAGATTTCTCAGTCCATTGATGAAGGTTATGGAAGTTAGTAATGCCTTCCCTGGAAAATTTACTTTCATCTGTCCACAATATTGATTTCAGGAACCATGCATCTTCAATATCTGCGTTGAGAAGAAAACGACAAAACTTAATCCTTCTCTGAAGATCTCGCTCTTCAAGACCTTGAACACCAGTGCCATGAAACGAGTACTTGTTATTTTGGTGCATTGTATTCCACACCTTCCAATGAAAAATATTTAAATTACGAGCTATTTTTCTAGTGCTGGCATGTGGATCGGCTTGAAATGCCGCCAAGATATCTTCCTCGATGTGAGTATCATGTCTACCCGGATTGACTCCATGTTTCACATGGTGTATCCCATCTTCAGCAAGCTGACGAACGTAGTACGTAGTCCAGTCACAAACGTAGTTGTAACTCGACTAAGTGTAAGTATACTAGCGGTAGCGCTCCCCAAGACACAGGTAGTCACCTAGACGAAAGAAACACGACGCTATTGTCTTACCCATAAAGTTGTTTTTATTGTGAAACGTAATTTACGCATCGCTATTTTTTTATTACTAGGCTCGCTACCTGAGAAGGTCAAGTTTATTGCTATCACATCGCACCCGCTACGCGTTGGCCTTTGTTAGAACAGGCCCCTCAATTTTATTTCGAACGTGCCAATTAATACTTAGAATTGAACTCTGTTATGTAATCATTTCCAACATTAAAAGTATTTTTTAAAGCACTAATGTCGTTTTATCGCCCTGATTGACATTTTTAATTTTCTCCCTCAATTTGGTTTATAAGCCCCAATTTCAATAATTTGTGAGCTACGCGCGTAGTTGATGCCTCAAAATAAGAAAAATAACCAGGCGTGTTTTTAAAAACGTTTGAACGAAAACAACACCAGCCGTATTTTTTATGCCGTCAAATAACAGCTTTCCTCAATCTTTAAATAAATCATTGACTTCAAATATCTATAAAAAAAACTTATCTCATGACACAGATGCCTGAATTATGTTACATTACACTGTTTACACATTACTTTATTAAAATAAAATAAAAACTAAATGATTTGTCTTTCAAAATGGCCACAATTTACAACTAACTCCAAAATTTTGGGTTTTGTCATCAAAAATCATTAAAGCTTGATAAAAATAAAATAGTCGCACTTCGTCTAAGACAAGTTGGGTTCAAATGGTTCTCAATAGTCTATACTAGCTCCGCTTTACGGCTTTGCATCGACCTTCCAAACACTCTGTATATTTATTAATGTATATTTATTAATGTCATCTCTCATATATATACTGATGACTTACAGTTGTACACACAAGCGAGTATTGACAATATTTCTACAGCAGTGGACCTGAATAACAAGGACCTTGAGTACAATAAGAATTGGTCTGGCAGGTTTGGCCTAATGCTCAGCAAATCGAAATGTCAGACCATAAAAATTGGTAGTCGTCGGATGATCCAGAGATAAGAAACAGTAGCTCTATCGTCTATCGTTTTTAACAGTATAGTGCCACCAACTTATCTGTTCAGGTGGACAAAATTGGAACTAAGGCCGCCATTTTGTAAATGACATTTCGCTGTCAGTTATTATTTATTCTGAGCTATCAGGTGAGTGTTTTTAAAAAGTGCAAATAAAATGCCTAAAGCTCTTAAAAGTGATGCGCGACAGATTATCCTAAAAGTTTTATCTTTTATGAAAGAAGAGAAACGTGTACAAGCCCCAATTATACCATTTGAAAAGCTGTATGAACGCGTTACTGCCGCGACAGGTTAGTATTGCCAGATATGGAAAATTAAAATCACCTAATAATGTACTTGTGAAACATAGTAAAAAAAAATTCTCAATTTACTGTAATTCGTCTAAATTACCTAGCTTTGTAATTTGTGGTTTGTGAAGTAGCTATAGTGACGGCATATACACGGGCTTATATTTATTTAATTTTACCTATACAATAATTATTTGTCGTTTCGTTACAGGTGTTTCTGAGCGATTTGTACACAAACTCGTAAATGAAGAGAAACACGCTGAAGAATCAAATTCTAAAATTTCTACCCCTGGCAAAAAAAGGCAAAGAAAAACCGGGAAACAAGAAGTTGATAATTTCGACATTGGTGTTATAAGAAGAAAAATTCACGAATTTTATTCAGTGAAAAAAGAAATTCCTACCATACCCAAATTACTGAGTATTTTAAAAGAAGATATTGATTTCAAAGCAGAACGTGAAACTCTTCGAAAATTGCTTCACAAAATAGGATTTAGTTATAAGAAAACAAAATCAAATAGAAAAGTGTTGTATGAACGTAACGACGTAGTTGCATGGAGAGCAACCTACCTACAAAAAATTAAAGAAAATGAGTGTGGTGAAAAAAGACCTATTATTTATTTAGACGAAACTTACATACATTCGTCTCACTCAACTGGGAAATGTTGGCAAGGTCCTGAAGAGGATGGATATTTTGAACCTGTTTCGAAAGGTAATAGGTGGATCATAATCCATGCAGGTGGAGAAAAAGGTTTTGTGGAAAATGCACTTCTCGTATTTAAATCAAATACAAAGTATGGGGACTACCATGATGAAATGAATAGCACTAATTTCAAAAAATGGGTATATGAAAAATTACTACCTAATCTGCATGAACCTTCTCTCATTGTGATGGATAATGCGCCATACCATAGTATTTGCGTAAATAGGTGTCCTAATTCAAACCACAGTAAGGCTGATATGCAGAAGTGGCTTGTAGAAAACAATGTGGATTTCAATGAACAAATGACAAAACCACAGCTTTATGAGTTAATAAAGAAAAATAAACCTGCTCCGGAATATGAAATTGATAACCTGATGAAAAGTTATGGCCATGTTATTCTTAGATTGCCGCCTTATCATTGCGACTTGAACGCAATTGAAATGATATGGCTCTCTATGAAAAGGAACATAGCAGACAAAAATGTTGGAAAATCTAATGTTCTAATGCCCCAATTAATTGAAGATGCATTCAATAAAATTACACCGGTGCAGTGGAAAAACATTTGTAATCATGTGAAAAAAATTGAAAATGAATACAGACTAAAAGACGCGTATTTAGATGAACCCTTTATTATAGAGTGTCAGAGCGATAGCGAAAGCGATTCCAGTGACTCAGAAGATGAATTATTGGAATCAGTAGCTAACGCGGGTACGTCTTTCAAAACAGAAATTCCTGGAGTTCGGCCGCTTGAACTCCGAGACCACGACCACAATTATTTTTATAAAATATAAATAATATATATAATAACACTAATTCTCACTAATTTTAATATATTAACACGAAATTTGTTATATTTTATATTATGTGTACCTAATGAATATGTAGTCACCTATTTCCTCTATTTCAAGCTTTATTTAGGTAATTAACTAATTACTGATCAAAATTAATTTTGCTTATATTCTCAGCTGATGGTGATACAAAAGGGATATGGATCTCGAAAAATATGAGAGAAGAAATCCGGTTTCCGACTTCAAACAGCACAATATGCTCCAAACATTTTACTCCTGACTGCTTTATGAAAATTAAGGGTCGAAGAAAATTATTAGGTACACATGCATCAATACTAACTCTATATTTGGCTAAATTGTTATCTTAACTTTACCTAATGTAGATATTTTCACCTAACTGTCGCGGCCGAGGCCGAAACAAAGTCATGGTTTTCTAGAATATGTATAATTATGGTTGTCTATTTATTAGGTACATTCCGCTCTTAACGGATTTATGGTAAGCGATTAGCGTTGTAAATTATATGTAAAATACATTTTAAATAACTTTACATGTATTTAACGGTGTATTTTACGCATCATTTATTTGTTTATAATTACGTTACGTTTTGTCGTATGGATGTGACACATCTCTAAGTTACATCTCCCGCTTCACCCGCACACCTTTCTTTCTTCTAACCTTGACAGACTAATTTAGTTAGGTAATCGTAATGGTTTCATGTCTCGTAGGCTGGGTGGTCTGTGCTTCCATACAACCTTTCGTAGAAAACTGATGCAAACAATAGTTAAAATAGATAGTGGTGTACAAAATAAAAATATGAGAATACATATAAATAAAGGAAAGTGAAATTTATATATATATTATGATCACAGAAATAATATTAATAAGATAATAGAAATGAATTTGCGCTCGATTACTTTCAAAACAGATGTCGCCACATCTTAACACATTAAGCGACCGATGTCTGCAGTCGTATTGTTACGAGCTTGAGGTTCGTGACGATAAAAATTGCCGATAATATTACCTAAATTAACACTTTAATTTTCTTTACACAAATTTAAAGTTAAAACACTAATAATTAATCACACTGATTCACTTTATTCCGCTCCGAAGCTTCGCTTGTCTCCCAAATTCAATACTTCCCCGATCGCGGCATGCAGCGGGTTTAAATACACTTAGTACCGAATCACCCAGAACATTCAAGTAAATACGCGCACCAATCGACAAAGCGTCGAAAGTTCGAGAGTCAGCTTCCAGAAGCTTAGTTCTTCCTTTCGACAACAGATGGCGCCGTCGGTTGAAAGATTAGTGATGTCATTTTCTGGAAAGCTCTCCCCTCGCTCCGTTACCCGACGCTAGATGGCGCTAGTGCCTGATGTCAACTTAGCCGCGCAACACGGCCCCCTCCTAAGACATGCTCGTCCCGAGCATTATCGGCCCCATAATAACGCGCCAGGCGATCCACATGGACGATCTTAGGAGTCCCTCTTGCGCCCTTCTGTATCCGGTAGGTTACATCGTTGATCTTGGTCACAATCCGGTACGGGCCGTCCCATTTAGCTTGAAGTTTAGGAGATTTCCCTTTGCTGCGGACCGGATTGTGCAAACACATTAGTGAACCTTCGTCGAACCCTTTGTTGTTCATTTTGCGGTCATACCGGGTTTTCATCTTTTCATACATTTGCTGGCCCGATTGTCTGACGTGTTCATAAATGTCATTCATTTTGTTCCGCAAGTCATTTGCATAATCGGTTATACTGCGTGGGGCATCAGGTGATATCCCGGTGATCAGGTCTGCAGTCAGCCGTAATTCTCTTCCAAAGTTTGCGAAAGGTGGTGTCACTGATGTACTTTCGTGAACAGCGCTTCGATATGACAGCAAAAACGGTTGTATGTGCTTATCCCAATCTCGTTGCCGGTTGTCTACAACTTTTGCTAGGTGCCTCTCCAACGTCTGATTAAATCGTTCTACCATTCCATCAGATTGCGGGTGATAAGAAGTCGTTCTTGTTTTATGAGTACCCATAACTCGGCAAGTTTCCTGGAATATTTGAGACTCAAAATTCCTTCCTTGATCGCTGTGAATCTCTAAAGGTACTCCAAAACGACAGAAGACTTCATGAACTAGTTTATCTGCAACTGTTGAAGCTTCTTGATTTGGAATTGCGAAGACTTCTGGCCACTTAGTGAAGTAATCCATCACAGCCATGAAATACTTGTTACCGCTTTCACTCTCAGGAAACGGCCCCGCCACGTCAATGGCTATTCTCTCCCATGGTGCACCAACATTGTACAACTTCAATGCACCTCTACTTCGAGTCTGAGGTCCCTTTACAGCCGCACAACTTGTACATTTGCGACACCAGTCCTCGACATCGTTTCCACAGTGGACCCAGTAAAACCGTTCTCGGATCTTCAGTAGAGTTCGTTTAACTCCCAGATGACCTCCTGAATAATCATTATGGTACAGCTGTAGAACATCAAGTACTTTAGCTTTAGGGACAACCATTTGCAAATGACAGCTGTCTCCCCGAACATTTTCCCATTTACGGCACAGAACTCCATCCTGAAGCAGCAAGCTGTCCCACTGGGCCCAATAGCTTTTAGTGGTCGAACTCATCGCTGAGACGTCGCTCCACTTGGGCTTGGGAGCACCGGCTTTTATCCATTCCAGAATTGGCTTGATATCCGGATCTTCCTGCTGTGCACGTTGTAAGCTGTCCTTCCACTCATTGCTGAGGTGGTCTGCCCTGAGCATCCTCACGGATACCACTACCTTACTCTCTTGCCTAGTACAATGTTTGCAATCTTCAGGACAAGGTCTTCTTGACAATGCATCTGCGTTGCCATGAGATTTCCCGCTGCGATGTTCGATCTCAAAGTCGTATTCCTGCAGTAGTTCAATCCACCTCGTAACTTGTCCTTCTGGATTTTTAAACTGCAATAGCCATTTTAGTGCAGCATGGTCAGTTCGTATGTGAAATTTTAGCCCCAGAAGATATTTGCTAAAATGCTGCAACGACTTTACCACAGCTAGCAATTCGCGTCTTGTGACACAATAGTTCCTTTCCGGTTTTGACAACGACTTGCTGAAGTACGCTATCACAATCTCTCGATCACCGTTCCGTTGAGACAACACACCGCCGAGCCCTGTATCACTTGCGTCTGTGTCAACTACAAATTCTTTGCTTGCATCAGGGTATCCCAAAATAGGTGTTTTGCACAGACGGTCCTTGAGCTCCTGGTATGCGATATTGCAACTTTCATCCCAGCAGAAATGTCGCTTCTCCTCGGTTAGCTTATGCAGAGGTTTGGCTATATCTGCAAAGTTCTTCACAAATCGCCGGTAGTAGGAGCACAAACCCAAAAATGCTCTAACCTGCGTCTTGTCTTTTGGAACCGGCCAATCCTTGACAGCGGCGATTTTCTCCGGATCCGTGCGGATACCTTCTTCCGATACTACATACCCCAAAAAGTTAACTTGCCGTTTGAATAGTGAACATTTCTTCGGACTCAACTTGAGGTTGGCACTCTGAATCTTCATGAGCACGCGTTCCAGGTTTTGAAGGTGTTCCTCAAACGTACGGCCTACGATGATGATGTCATCCAAGTAGACCAGACAGGCATCGCTAATTAGCCCGGTAAGTACAAGTTCCATCAGCCTTGGCTCAAACGTTGCTGGAGCATTGCACAACCCAAACGGCATTACTTTAAATTGCCACAGACCATTTCCCGTCGAGAACGCAGTTTTCTCCTTGTCCTTGGGGTCAATTTCAACTTGCCAGTAGCCACTTTTTAGATCCAGCGTGCTAAACCACTTTACTCCTGTAAGCAAGTCTAGCGTGTCATCAATTCTTGGCAAGGGATAGCTGTCCTTCTTCGTAACGTCGTTCAGACGGCGGTAGTCAACACAAAACCGCATGCTGCCATCCTTCTTCTTTACCAGAACCACTGGTGAACACCATGGACTAGAGGAAGGTTCAATAACACCATCCTTTACCATTCCTTCAATCATGGTTTCCACTTCCTTCTCACGTGCTACCGGCAATCTTCTTGGCCGCTGACGGATAGGCAATTCTTCTCCTGTGTTTATTTTGTGTTGAACTAAGCCAGTCTTTCCTATGTTAACATCGTTTGATGAGAATACATCGGCATACTTGAGTAACAACTTCTTCGCCTTGACCATTTCGGTCGGGGAGAGAACGCTGTGACAGTCTTCCAAAAGTGAGGTCACTCTCGTTTGTGCATCTTTGCTGGGGGTCTCACTCGATAGATATTGGCATCGACGTAACCAATCCACTTCCTCACAAGTACCAACCAGCGTGCCTTTTTCTATAATCTGTTCCCGGTCACAAAGGTTCAGCACACGTACTCCTGAGATGCCGGTGGTTCTGACCAAGGTTCGAGCTACTTTCCATGAAAGGTCATTGTTTACCCTTTCCACAAGTACACAACGGTGAGCTTGCCCAGCGTTTCGAGGAAGACTAACCGGAACAATCATTTCCGATCTCGGCGGAAGAACAATCTTCTTAATGCTGTACACGTTCCCTGGTAACGCACCTTCCATAAAAAGTTCCTCCTGTCCACATTTCAAAACACCTTGCTTAACGTCGATCTCACAACAATTATTCCTCATGAAGTCCAAGCCAAGGATGCAGTCGTCCATTATATCAGCCACGATGACATTATGCAGGTAGATCTCGTTGCCTAGCTTCAACTCCATCTCCTTCTCTCCACGGACGGGTATACGCTGACCGGTGGCTGTTACCAAATTAATGCGTTCTCGGTTGTATGCGGAGTCCCCAAGGAACTGACTTATAAGTTGGGAACTAACAACCGTACGAGAGGCTCCAGTGTCTATTGTCAGTTTACACGGCATTCCGTTGACCTCGCCCTTGATGATTAGACTGTTCCCATCATGGGTTTGTGAGATCGCGATCCCTGGGGCTCTTTTAACATCAGCCAGCACCCGCCCCGCAGTTCTGGCTTTTACTCGTTTCCCTGCTGCTGCTGGGCGGTGCTGTTGCGCTACCCTCCTGAGATCGTTCAACTTCCCTTTCTAGGGTTCGCTTAGGGCAGCTGGATCGAAGATGGCCCTTTTCCCCACAGCCATAGCACCTAGGGCTGTATCCTTTGTTGCGGTCGCGAACTGTAGCTGCTGCAACCTCCCTGACGCGATGGGAACGATGATCCTGCCGCACGGCTTCCACCTCCAGTGCATGGGCCAAGGCGTCCTTAAGCGTCTCGTGGTGCCCGAGCCTCACAGCAGCTCTGACTTCCAGGTCGCGGATGCCGTCGATGAATGCCTGCACCAGGTTCCCTTCAATGAGCGCAGGTACAGACCGGTATGCTTTTCGCACCAGCTTCTCCACCTCTAGAGCCCACTGCTGCAGGTTTTCGTTGATGCGCTGCACGCGATCTTTAAGCTGCGCACGAAAGACGTGTTCCAGGTGAGCGTCGCCATATCTCGCCTCCAATGCCTCAAGGAGTTGCTCATAAGTCACTTCCTCACCGAGAGCTTCCAGAACTGTTAAGGCCTGGTCGCGCAGGCCTAGTGTGAGAGCAGTCATGGCCTGACTTTTATTCCAGCCGTTCGCCTTCAAAACAGCCTCGAACAGGATTTTGTAGGCTAACCAGGAAGAGGTACCGTCGAACGGTGGCATCTTGAACCCACGTAGCGAAGGTGTTGTAGCTGCTACGGGAGCTGTAGCTCCATCTCCAAGTTTGAGTTCGTCCAGTGATTTCTTCATGTCAGCCATTACGTTGTCAACCCGATGGTTTACTTGGTCGATTCGGGTTTCAGCTTTCTCGATCCGGTTTTCAGCTTTCGCGGTTTGGGTTTCAGCTTCCGACAGGCGGTTGTCATGCTGAGCAACCCTATCCTTCACCTCCTTTATCTCCTTCCCGACGGTAGCGTGAAGTCCTTCATGAGGAGCATCTGCTCTTCCAACCGACGGGCCTGTTCCTCTTGGCCGCCCTGCAGCTGCTCCTCCAAACGACGAACCTGGTCTTCCTGTCGGCGGGCCTGTTCCTCCTGTCCGCCCCGCATCTGCTCTTCCAATCGGCGTGCCTGTTCCGCCTGCTGCCGAGCCTGTTCCGCTTGCTGGCGAGCCTGTTCCTCCTGTCGGCGAGCCTGTTCCTCCTGTCGGCGAGCCTGTTCCTCCTGCTGCTCTTTCAACCAACGGGCCTGTTCCTCCTGTCGGCGAGCCTGCTCCTCCTGTCGGCGAGCCTGCTCCTGCAGCATCACCATCAGAGCACCTAAGTCAGGTGCTGCAGATGTAGGGGCTACCGACGGGCCTGCAGCCGGTGGCTGGCCCTCCGACGTCTGCGGCGTTGCACCACCAAATCTTCTTTGGTCCGTCTCCTGCTGGCGTTGACTTCAGGTACGGACACCCTCCGTTTCCTCCTTAGGTAAAATCGGCATGATTTTATCCCACTTCTGACACCAATTGTTACGAGCTTGAGGTTCGTGACGATAAAAATTGCCGATAAAATTACCTAAATTAACACTTTAATTTTCTTTACACAAATTAAAACTTAAAACACTAAAAATTAATCACACTGATTGACTTTATTCCGCTCCGAAGCTTCGCTTGTCTCGCCAAATTCAATACTTCCCCGATCGCGGCATGCAGCGGGTTTAATTACACTTAGTACCGAATCATCCAGAACATTCAAGTAAATACGCGCACCAATCGACAAAGCGTCGAAAGTTCGAGAGTCAGTTTCCAGAAGCTTAGTTCTTCCTTTCGACAACAGATGGCGCTGTCGGTTGAAAGATTAGTGATGTCATTTTCTGGAAAGCTCTCCCCTCGCTCCGCTACCCGACACTAGATGGCGCTAGTGCCTAATGTCAACTTAGCCGCGCAACATTATTATAAACATACGCAATGCACAATGATGTCTAATGTTTCACATTACATTGCTTGGCGAGTTTGTCAACGTCGCGTGCGTCGCGTATTACGGTAGAACAAAAGCAGCAATGGAAATTGTAAATACGGAGAGTATATAATTAAAGTTTACAAAGGTAAATATTAGAGTAAAGTATTCATCTAGATATAAATTTGTTAAAACAATGATAATTAGTAAATAATCAACCTACCGATGAAATTTTATGTTATGATAGTTGAATTATATGTCTTTGATGAGTTTTTACAACTGATTATGCTGCAGTTCACCATTATAATAACATAAATTCACGTACGACGTTCTCCGCGCAATTAAATCACAAAATGGTGAATGATGTTCGTCAACACATCATAGCGGCGACAAGGTCACGCGTCTATGCGACTTCTATTATTACGATTTCTGTGATTATGATATAATAGATTAAATGAAAAGAGTACGAAAAAGTAATTTATCTACTAGGGTTCTAAGTAATACGATTTAACAAGACTTTTGAAAGAGTGAATAGATTTAGCACGACTAATGAGGAGAGGTAAAGAATTCCACAAACGCACAGCAGTTACTGTAAAGGATTTCTTAAAAAAGAGGAAGAGTGCAAAGGAGTAGAGAGAGAGAGAGAGAGAGATTGACAGAGATCGAATGAACTGGTTATGGGTAAAGATACTGGAAACGGTCTGAATAGTGAAAGCTATATATGCAGTAATCTATGAGTGGAAGGATTGAACAGCACGCCATATAATGCGAAGAGAATGTTCAAGCTTATTAAGCTGCTCCTCGGTAATGTCAAGATAGCAAATATCAGCATAATCAAGGACAGGCTGAAGTAGAGACTATGCGAGCGTAACTTTAGTTACTGTGGGAAGAAAATTTCGTAATCTAAGAGCTTAACGCAACAAACATTTTTCTACTAACCTCATTAACCTGTGAGGTCCAAGACATGTCCAAGACGTACAGGAGTTGAGATACAACCCCAGGTTTTTAACCTTGTTACTGTAAGCAGGCCTCCATCACTCGCTCTAGGCCATGCGTTATGTGCCTACCGCTCTGCGTATCACCCACGGTACAACCGACATTGGGCCGCCGCACGCCCGCCTGAGCACGGTGCAAGCGCCGCACACGTTTCCCGCGCTTACTCGTCGAAATGACAAAACCATAACCATATGTAATTATTGTGCAGTAGATGGGAGTAAAAGTCAAAAAACAAATTAAAAATTGTCTTTAATTTGCGTTGCCTCATGTATCGGAGTATTTATTATATAAGTATAGCAAAAAAAAAAAACTTAACTGCACTAGCTTCAATGCTTTCTTACAGGAGAACCCTAATGTTGACGAAACAACACTGTATACTCATTTCAAATCTTATAATAAAGATTCATCTTTTATGGTGGGCTAAAAGTCTCACCAGAACCGTTTAATAATTATATTGAAGAATTAGAAAGAGCATTCTTATTTTGACGTTATAAATTATAATGAATCAGCCTGGCAGCACCGTGTTGCAAATTTTACTAACTATTGATGCTTTGCTTTTTTCCTCTTCTTTGCTCCTGTTTTCCCCCATAATTATTTATTAAAATTATTTACGCGATTTAGGAAACTTTAACGATAAAATTTAATAACGGAGAATTCAGAGAAGGAAAAAAATGTACAAATCATTTTATAAAACTCAAACATTGACAAATAAAAAATATTGTTAATATGTTTTTCGCAACATTCGTTTTATTACAATAATCATCATAGGCACAACCCTAGCGCATTCGTGCGATACTGCGATGACGCGCTTGCAAGTAAAGCGCCCTCCACATTCACGCCGTGAACGCCTGTGAAAGGCGTGAACCACGAATGTTCGCGCCCGTTCACGGGCTTCACGCCTTTTCACGCCCTGTTCCCCGTTCAGTGTCCGTATTTTGTGCCCGCTTCAAAGGATTTACAAGGCGTGAACCTCCTGTGAACGCAAGCGCATCCACACTCGCGCGTGAAAACAGTAACGCGCGAGACCATTTTCCGTATACATTAGACTACTCTATGCGCGAGATTCGTTGCTGTGAGGGTGTGCTTATTTGAATTTTTTTAGGTAGGACGGTGCGTCAAAATGAGCGTCATTTGGACGAACGAGCAGGAAACTCTTGTTGATCTAGCGTTATCATGCCGAACCCATTTTATGGAATGCTAAACTCAAAGATCATAAAAATGAGATGAAAGTACATGACGCATGAATACGAATAAAGGAAATGAGTATATAATATTTTATTTTATTTTATAGGATAGGGTGATAAACAAGCACAAAGTCCACCTGATGGTATGTGGATGCTGTGGGCCATAGACATCTACATCTATCCTCGATTACGAATCAAAATGCAGATGCGTTGTCACCCGTGAGGACTAAGATGGAATGCCTCATTTCCAGTAAAAAAGGTCTCCGGTTCTCTACACTCACCATACGAAACACAGCAGCATTAAGCTACTATTTTACGCTGGTATTCTGTGAGAGCGTGGTCCTTCCCCACCCACTCGTGGGGACCCATTCGTGATACAACTATACTACTAATATAACTGCAGCATGGCTCTGCCACGAAAAGCGTAGAAGTGACTGATTGAAAAAAAGTCTAATGTCCAGTTATAGAAATTATAAGAAAAAGGTGAAGGATTATGAAAGGAATTCTGGACGACAACAAAATTTACAAGCCTATTTGGATTGCCTTTGATGTGATCGATGCTTTTCTAGGAGAAAGCTATAATTGTAAAACAAACTATATATACGGTTTTTTATCTTTTATATACACGTAATTGTCGTGAGCCAAAGCGCATAGCGTCACGGCGATAGCAGTGCATATTTCAGCGTCCATTCTCGACGAGTGCGCGAACTAAACTGTTAAGTGTGAACGATTGCAAATGTGGAGGGATATGTTTTTTTGCGATGACTTCGCGGCAAAATTACGTAAATCACACAGGAGTCTGGAGCCCACATAAGTCGCACGGCGGGCAATACAATCATTTTGTAGGCTATTACAGCGTAGGTATTTTCGCTTTTGTATGGGAGTGATGTATCTGTTGGTGAACTATTTATTAATCTGTGCTGTAAGGGCTTAGAGTGCAGTCTTTGTAATAGGAGGTACAGAAATCCAGTCAATTTTTCCACTTAATCTAGATCTACCGATGACAATGGCCTGCGTTTTCTTAGAATTAATCGTTAGAACCATAACATTTACTCCAGTTCGAAATATAATATAGATCAGCATTAATAGTGTCAACTGCTTTAGACAAATCTTCAAGAGAAAACTGAATATACATTTGGAGATCATCAGCATACATGTGGTAGGAAGAGGACAAATTATGACTTAACGAAAATTACAAATAGGAGAGGAGACAACACGCCACCTGTCTAATGCGAAGCGACATCACTGTCTTAGCACCGACCTCTTAGTTCCTGTAGTATCAAGACGATTCGTGCTAGATACCACTAGTAACCTTGCGCTCGCCCCACCTCGCGCAGTCACATACACAG
The DNA here is from genome assembly GCA_907164705.1 of Parnassius apollo. Lineage (NCBI taxonomy): Eukaryota > Metazoa > Arthropoda > Insecta > Lepidoptera > Papilionidae > Parnassius > Parnassius apollo. Next base: position 72,429 of record CAJQZP010001665.1, on the reverse strand, counting down.
AGAGAACACTGTAGTGTGCGTCAATATTACGCTGCCGTTCCAGAGCGATCGCGTAGATTTTGACTTGCGCATATTCCAATATACGCTCTTAATCTGTGGAGTCCTAGTCCATCACATCGGGTTAGCACGAAACACATTTTAGAATTCTTTTTTAAATGTTATAAGAATTATATAACCAAAATTCCAAATATTTTAATTAGAATTAGTCTCATTACTAAATTACGCCTTTATAACCAAAAAGTTCGTGCAACTATAACTACGTACTAGCATGGTAGAGTATTTTTAGTAGAGATTTTGATTTTAATCAGTTTTAAAAAAATCAGAGTAGCCACCAAGGGGTGCTTGAGGACTACAGTACGCGCTGTTATGAACCGATGTACAAGGTAGTAATTGTTGTTGTAAGCATTACGTAAAGTATATAAAAGTGTATTTTCATATAATTTAAGCAGTCAAACTCTAACCTCTGTTCGGTACACAACTTTGTTATAGTTTATAATATTCCGAAGTGTAAATTAAATTAAATTAGTTTTGCAGCAGTAAAGGTGTCTTTTTTTTAAAAGGACCCCAGGCGAGCCATCCTAACAGCGCGTTCTCAATTTGCGTCAAAGACTTTAAACCATCAGTGCGAATCCGACCTGACCCATCCAGTACTTGCATTTCTCTTATTTTTTATATATGAAGAACTGCTGCGGAGTGATTGGAATAAATAAAACAATATGTACATGTACATGTATATTTATTAACCACTCCCTCATCATCGAGAGATAAATACATTCCATGATTGTATTTGCCTTCAATACAGTCCATACGAATGATAAACTACTAAAAACTGCTAATGGAAGTATTGCATTTTAATTATTATAATATAATACTTTCATTGGCATCAGTTACACTTGGAGTTTTACTCAAGATTGTTACTTGTTATGTTGATTTACATTTTCACAAAACATGTAAAAATCTTAAGAGCTATTTTTACATTATCCTAAAAATTTTACTGTGACTGGACAAAGGTAGCCATGAAGTCAGTGACAATCTTCTTGAGGGCAGCATCAGACTCTGGTGTGATCTGTCCATCCTTGGCAATGGTAGCCAACAAGCCCTGGTGACTGGTCTTAATGTGCTGAGTGAACTCTTTTTCGAACGCAGTGATCTTGGTGGGGTCCAACTTGTCCAAATGGCCTCGCACACCACAGTAAATGATGGCAACCTAAATTGACAAATTTATGATATTAAACTTTTATATCCTTAATGTAATATTAATGTTTTACAGTGCAAATAATAAACTGGAATTGGAATGTATGTCGAAATGTATGATTATAGGAATTTTATATAATTCCTAGGAACTGTAGGAAAAAGCAGTTGCAATATGGTAGTGGCTTATATTACACTGTTCAATACTGCTTTCAATTTAATTGCGCAATCTCATTGAAAGCTAAGTTCACCGAACCCTTTCAATGCAATTGTAGCAATATTGGTCATTGTACGATGCGGTTGAAACATGAAGATTGAATGGTGACTCATTCCGTGCGCCGCGCGACAGCGAAGTGTACGCACGCGTACCTATCTTGCTATATTTATTTAGAAAATGTGGTGCTTGAGGCTCCTTTAATTATCCTCCTCAAAATCGCATCCACCAACACCGAGATTTTTTTTTATTTAACTTATTTACTAAATAGTCGCAGATTAACGAAATTACCGCACGTACGAGTTGGCATGACATTGCAATGCGTTGTGAACATTGAATGTCATTTAAATGATATACGTGTATATTGGTAAAGGCGTTCAATGTGCAATATACAATGCTATTCAATGGAATTGTTAAAATTTGATTGAACAGTGTAATATCGCCTTAATAGAATTCATTATCCCATTTTGTTGCACAAGAGAGAAGATTTTTCCTACAATGGGAGACGACTATGTTCAGTAGTGGACTCATTGTTAATTAGGGTTCACCATACAAAATTACAAATTGATCTAGCATGTGCACAGTTACGTCAAAAACCTGATGTTTATCCTTGCATAGTTTTCCTTGCTTTCTTTATTATGTGATTAAGCTTGCAAGTTAAATTCTTATTTAAATTTGTCTACTTAATTAATATACTACTAACTAACAACAATATGACTATGGAAATCATCAAAATTTTTAAAAAGAGCTCTTCAACCATTATCATTTTACATAAACATATTATTTTTAACGCATTTCAAAATATTTGAGTGCTGTATAACTGTTATGATTAATTTTTATAAATTTAGATATTATACAGGCACTCTAGAAATATTTAATGAAACAATGTTAAATTAATCCCAATATGTGTAATTTATTACGAATTTTATAGTTCAAATTTGCTTGCTTGTGCTTGTGATAAAATTTGAATAACCTCAATTATATTGTTTGAAACATTTAAAAACATCATACCTGTTCTTCGATGGCCATTGGCACATATTGTCCCTGCTTAAGCAATTCCGTTAGCCGCTGGCCGCGGTTTAGCAGCTGCTGAGTGGCGGCATCTAAGTCAGAGCCGAATTGGGCGAAAGCAGCCACTTCTCGGTACTGAGCTAACTCCAACTTCATGGAACCGGCCACCTGAGGAAGGTCAATGTCTACTTAATTTATGACATGTAAGGGGTTGTGGTAGCTCTTACTTCATCACTTATTATTTACCTGTGAAGAAATTGAAGTTGAGAATATTTTGGTACATACTGGAAGGTTTTTGAAATTATTTTGTGGTTTAAAATATATATTATTAACCTTTAAAGGTTGTACTGAATAAAAGAAATGGGAAATAGGATCAGAAATTTCCAATAAGATTTAAAAATATACAAAATCAATCAATAATCAATAAACGAAAATACTCTTACATACTTGACGGTATGAGGATAAGAAAACGCCAATATTGGCTAGTATGTTGTACAGTGACGCCGAAATATTCGTGGACCTAATTTTTGGAATAAGTATTTACTGATGTGATGAATATTTAACACTGATATCTAAGACTTGGTATGTATTTTGCTCAGTACATCTCATCTCAAAAGATATAAGGGATAAAACTTTCATCCAAATGCAAAATGTGCCTGCATGCGGTGCATCCTGCTAATTGATGGCTCTGGCGACCAATTGCTAAGGAAAATTACAAAACTATTCTATGTTAGGTAAGGGAGACAAACAAATAGTAAAAGCCCAACTAATAGTAAGTGAATGCCATGGCCTAATGACAAATTAAGAATTCAAATGCAGATGTGTTGTTTGTTACCAATGAAGACCTTGATAAAGTGCATGTAAAATAGTATGTCATCATCGTCATACAAAATACTGTTAATGACATGTAATAAATATTATATTTAATACTGTAGAATTATTAAATTTATATTATGTCTGTATTTTGACATTTTTTACTTAACATATCATAACATTATTGAATCATAATTGAAAAAATTGTATTAAAAAAAAATTGAAACGACTAAAATCATCTAGTATCGTAACAAAAATTTTGACCCCACAATAAATATACAGGGTTATTTCGCAATAACCAGCCAAATTTACAGAGTTCAGAATAAGTAATATAGGCAAATGGTGAAAAAAATCTCAAACATTTTGTCCTTTTTGGCTTTTAAATTCAAAATGTAAGGTAATGCATTATTTTAAACGATTTTACTACGCACGCACACATTCGTAAGGGTCAATCAAAAGGCGAAAATGTCCATAAATCACATTCAATTTGGGATAGTTCCAAATAAAAGTAGAAGCCTTGTTTACTCATATTTTCAAAAACTGCAATAACAGTACATCATGTTTGAACTTAAGTTTCAAATTTGGCTACTCTTTGAAAAATAACCCTGTATAAGTGGTGTAAAAGTTTTATCCAAGTAATAAAAACTTAATCTAACCTGCTTCATGGCCTTGGTCTGAGCAGCAGACCCTACACGGGATACAGACAGACCGACGTTAATGGCTGGTCGGATACCCTTGTAGAAAAGCTCGGTCTCCAAGAAGATCTGACCGTCAGTGATGGAGATCACGTTGGTTGGAATGTACGCCGATACGTCACCAGCCTGAGTTTCAATTACAGGCAGAGCAGTGAGGGAACCACCACCCATCTTGTCCGACCTTTAAAACCAATATGTAATAAAAAGAAGTTAGATGATATAACCATAATAAAGCATGTTGAACAAGGCCCAATTCCCATACTCAATGTTATAATTATGGTAATTTTTGCAAATATTGCAATTTTGAGAAATAAGATTGGATATATTCATAGGTGTATTAATTTTTATATAAAAATATAATTTTCAAGTTGTCTAATATAAAAATAATATCATTTCAAAGAAATATGCAAAGGGTCTATTATATTATATCTAAGTATACACATGCATAAGAGCAAAACACTTGTCTGCTCAATTACTTCTATAATAATCGAGTTATTTTTTTTTTGTACAATAGTTTCTATTATATTTAACAGCTGGTTAGGCAGACCTTGTTCTGCCCTTTCCGAAGACCTTTAGTCCTAATCCTTTAATTTGCAATAAAAAATGTTGAGGGTCACTTGTTGGGATAACTATCTGTAATTTTATATCTACTACTATATAATTTTTAAATCTACAGATTATAAAGGGTGTTAGTGTAAACACCGTTATCCTTGAATCCAGTGGTTTGGTTTCACTTATAGAATGTGAATTCAATTTTTCAAAAAAATAACTTTTTTTTGAAAAATTGAATATTAAGGGCCCCTTTTCCCGAAAGTTTAGGCATTTTACGCTCTGAGACGGCTCGCGCCCGCGTTGCACAGGAGCCGGCGCGATATGAACTTGGGTGACCTATGGAGGCGGGCGAGCACGCCACAGTATAAATAAATCAGTAGTTCGATTTTGTTAGCTATCCTAGGAATGTTGTTGATAAATAAATTAACTACTTATCCTATACTATTAAACGAGCAATATTTGTATATTTATATACATATATATATATATATATATATATATATATATATATATATATATATATATATATATATATATATATATATTTTTTTAAACGTTACCCCTACACTATGATTTTCTCCTGTATCGTGGGGGCAGTTTACAAACATAAATTGCACAAGGACAAACATCCAGACCCGGAACAATTATTTGTAGGCCATACAAATACATGTTCCGTGCGGGATTCGAACCCGCGACCCCCAGTGCAGCCACTCATTGCTAAGCCACTACGCCACGGAGTCGTCAATATATATATATATATATATATATATATATATATATATATATATATATATATATATATATATATTAGATGAGTTCTCGAAAACGGCTCTAACGATTTCATGAAAGTTTCAATTTAGGCGTTTACGGGGACGAAAAATCGATCTAGCTAGGTCTTATGTATGGGAAAAATCGTTTTCGCCCTATTTTCACGCATAAAGATTTACCCGCGCAGTATGTTTCGTAATTTCGCCGCTATTGTTACGTAGCCAAGCGGTTATAGTGTCGGCCTATGAAGTCTACGCTGAAGAAAGGTTCGGGTTCGAATCCCCATGCAGACTTTTTGTTTTCGTTTGATCAATTTTTATTTAGTTTTTTTTATTTGTACATTTTTTTGTTGTTTATTGTACTTATAATTTTTTTTGTATTTTATTTTTGTATAGAAACGAAATTCACAGAATACATCTACCTACTAAGTTTCAAATATGTAGTCCGAATAGTTTCGGAATAAAAGGCTGTGACACACGGACGGACGGACGGACAGACATACATGATGAATCTATAAGGGTTCCGGTTTTTTCCATTCGGCTACGAAATCCTAAAAAAGCTTGAAAAGGCTTCTTTATAATCATTTAAAAAAAAATATCCCATTTAGATTGCCAAGGGCCTTGGAGATCGAACCTGGTGATCCGAGGAATTTGGGCCGTGGTATGGGCATAAGAAATCTGACAATTGAAGAATACAAATATTAATAATAGGTAAAACTGGAATGGAATAAATAAATTTACAAAATTTCAAAAAGCAAAAAAAAATTAATTACTAGAGTTAGTAGGTATGCAAAAATATAGGTGAATATTACTATAGGATTTAAAATTCTTGTCATACTGACTTCGCTAGTCTGTGTAGCTTAGCTAGATTACAGTAAATTATATTGTGACGAATCCACCCACTAAATAGTGGAACATTAGAATACGAAAATAAAAATTGTCATACTGATTTAGCTAATCTATGTCCCTGTTAAAGTAGATATCTAATTATTCCAATATGTATTTTTTTTATTGTAAATGACCTGTTGATGTTACGCTAGGGCTAGGTTATAGGAACTTACGAGTATAACCTAGCCCTAGCGTAAGTACTTACGCAATACACTTTCGGATCTTCTTCACTTTAGGTAGGCTTTTTTTCCTAATTTTGTATTTTTTATTCGCCATTTTAATTAAATCACAACTTACAAAAAATATTTATTTACAAACACTGTTTTAAAAACATAGGTCAGTATACTTAGATACGAGTATTGTCTTTTTAAATTAATTTCTATTATATTACATATAATACAACAAGTTTTTATGCTAGTAGGTAGGTACTACTACGCGAGCGGCGACGACAACGTAGTCGCGAGCAAAAATAACACAAGTCCTCCCTCGATGACGTCCGGCTGGACACTGGCGGCACTGGCGTGGTGCGCGCGAGTCGCTTTTTACGTATTTTATTTTATATGGAAAAAAATAAGTGCCAAATTATAAATCTATCTAATAATATCCCTGTCAAACCTGATTAGTAAATGAAATATAAAATTTTCATAAATATAGCGTTCCCCTAATTCTCATAAAACTGAAAATGCTTTCAAAATCGATGTTACTTCTGATTTTTTTTTTTATCGGATTAAATGTTTAATATTGTGTTTTTATCCAAAAAAGTCAATAGATCAAACGTTTATCTGTACTATATATTTTTTTAGGATTTTAAATATGATGATTTCTTTGAAAACAACACGATTTAGAAACATAAATTTGGGAAAAGGGGCCCATAATATTGTTTTTATTGGAATGTGGTGTAGGTAGCTAGCACGGGCGGTGATCTTTACAGTGAATTACGTCACTCGGGCGCATAGAGTATCCATATATTTATTGACGGTGTCGGATACAAACTTTTTAAATTTTATGAATGAAAATAGCGTTTTTTTTTTTAAAAATTCGGATAAATATTTTTATATTACAGCCAACTACCTATGGTTTTAGTGACAACGGTGTTTACACTTACACCTTGTATATGAATATATGAAATAGAATATAATTTTTTTTGTTGAAACATACATTTTGGCGGCACGCTCAAGCAGACGTGAGTGGAGGTAGAACACATCACCAGGGTAGGCCTCACGACCGGGAGGACGACGAAGCAGCAGCGACATCTGCAATATTGTACTCACATTTAATAACATGTTGTGATTCAGTTAATCCACAGCTTCCTATTAGGTGACAGAAATGTAATTTTCAAACTGCCATGTGTTTAACCAAATAAAATAAAAATTGTTTATTATTATTTATTACAATATAAATGTCAATCTGAAGATGCAAATACAGATGTAAATGATATACAGGCGATACAATTATTTATTTCAAACTTAATTGAAGTTTTAGACCTTTTAAAATAATGGTAAGACTCACTAAGTAGCTAGCAATGTGACCAAGTTTATCACTTTGTATAGTGGTAAACTAGGTCATATTTGTTTCAGCAGCCTGCTCCATAATCCCCACCACTTGGTTATCTATAAACTGGCAAGCTTGGGTGTTTTGTTTGTTGTATAAATTCAAACTGTGACCATTGGCAGTTGGGCAATACGAAATAGAAAGAGTACTATGTACCCTTCCAACAGTACAATTTCTTTCACAGTTTTGACAGGTCAAAATATTTTAATTGCCAGTGTCAACTACCACTTTCTGCATGTAGTCCTTGTTTAAAAAGATAAATAAGGTATATAAATTACGGTTGTCAACCAAATTTTTTTAATAAATTGTTGTCATCTTCATGTAATTTTAAGCCTTGAAGTTGTTAAAACTGCTAGCTAAAAATTAATTTATTCACATTCCTGAACTTATCTACATTAGTGATTTTTAAATATTGATGAAAATTTTAACTATAAATTTACTTTCTAAATTGTATCTCACCTGACGGTAGGCAACAGCCTGTTTGGACAAGTCGTCATAAATAATAAGGGCGTGCTTGCCGCTGTCGCGGAAGAATTCTCCCATGGCGCAGCCAGAGTAAGGCGCAAGGTACTGCAATGGAGCAGCATCGGAAGCAGTAGCCGATACAATGATGGTATAGTTGATAGCACCTATTGCAAAAAATCATAAACTAAAATAACTATACAAAGACATAGCATAATTGAAGCAATTAAAAATTCAATATTCTTACCAGCATCAGTCAACCTCTTTACAATTTGCGCCACTGTTGACCTCTTCTGACCAATGGCAACATAAATGCAGTACAACTTTTTCTTCTCATCGTCGCCCTTGTTGAAACGCTGCTGGTTGATGATAGTATCAATAGCAAGAGCAGTCTTGCCAGTCTGACGGTCACCAATGATCAACTCACGCTGACCACGTCCAATAGGCACCAAGGAATCTACAGCTTTGATGCCTATTTAAAATAAGAAAATAAAACTATGAAAACGATATAATATCATATTGACAATCAAACTTTTAATCGAAAATCGATTCTTTAGTATCTCATAAGTATCGCATATGTGGTCGAGCCATGCTGCAGTTATATTAGAAGTATAGTTGTAGCACAAATAGGTCAGCTCGACCAGGGAAGGACCACGCGCTCACAGAATACCAGCATAAACAAGTGTAGAGAACCAGAGACCCCTTTAACTGGAAACGAGGCATCCCATATTAGTTCTCACGCAGTTCAGTTCTCTAGTAGACAAAGCATCTGCATTTTGATTCATAATTGAGGATAGATGTAGATTTCTATGGGCCACAGCAACCACTTACCATCAGGTGAACTATGTGTTCGTTTGTCACCCTATCCTATATAAAAAAAAATACAAAATAAAGAGATTGAATTATGCAAAGAACTATGTAATAGTATGTTACTATATTAGAGAAGAATGTTAAAAAACTTCTAATTTATAGTATAAATATTAAATTTGAAATATAACTATCCCTACAGTAAACACCATTGTGGCTATCTAATGCTGCCTGGGCCAAAAAAGTGACCAAAGAAGTGAAAAAAGAAGAAACTGGCAACACAGTGCAGCTGTTGCAGCTGTTTGGACAGTCCAGTGCGTGCCACTCCGGCGTTTTTGACTGTTGCAGGGCTATGTTTCGCTTCAAGCAAAATTTTACTATTACCACTTTGAGCTATATGTTCATGGTCAATGAACATTTTTTAATCTAATACAGCTTTCATAGACTTATTATACTACTGTGTATGGACCAGGTCATCGAACAAACAAAATGGTACTGAATCATTGCTGCTAAAATGTTTATGGAGCACCAACGCGACCACCAATGCGTGCCGTCTGTCTTTGCAGTGTTTCCACTTTTAGATATTTGGCACTATTTTAGGGTATATGTACTAATATAGGTAGGACTTTAGGCGATTCAAGTTGACAGGGTTTTGGATCATTTGGGGTAAAACCGAACTTCATGTAACCCTGATGTTTATTCATGAGGTCAGAGATTGGGTCAAGAGCTAGAAAATTGTAGAATGAAAAAGATTTTCTTTAATAAATAATATAATAAAATAATGGTATATTTTTACTTAGTTACATATTCATTATTCATTTGAGACTAAGTGTTATTTTAATTTGAAAATTAAAATATCTTCATCATCACAAAACTCAAGATTTTTAATTGTGAAATGATATTCAAATCTTGCAATGATGTTCTTTAAAATAATGAAAATTAGGTGCAATAAATAAGACTATTTTGATTGTTACGATAATCTAGGAAGTATTTCTACAGCTTCTAGGGTAAAACCAAAATCACAAGTGAAAACACTGGTTCCGTGGTAGATCATGAGTATTTAAGAGATGGCCCTGATTTATTCAATGCTTAACCCTTGAATTTTTGTTTGCACGGCCGTATCTTGTCATTTATATCAATGACAGCTTTACTCATAAAGATCGACGTCAATTCACGAAATGTTTAAAGAAGTTCTTTCTTTCTCTATGTATTCACTAAACGACAATAGGAGATTTCAACAATTATTAAGACTGTAGTAGTTTAATTTTTTTTTTAAATTATATAATTTCCTAAATTGCAAGAGTAGAAAATATATATTTACCTGTCTGCATAGGTTCACGCACAGATACGCGAGGAATGATACCAGGAGCCTTAATACCGACACGCATACGCGACTTGGTATCAACTGGACCTTTTCCATCAATTGGGTTACCAAGAGCATCTACTACACGTCCCAACAGTTGGTCTCCTACAGGCACATCTACGATAGCACCGGTACGTTTCACGATGTCACCTTCTTTGATCAGCTTGTCGTTACCAAACACTACCACACCCACATTGTCAGGTTCCAAGTTGAGGGCCATTCCCTATACACATTAAAAAAATAAATAATTATCTTTAATAAAATAAATCTATTTCTTTTAATAATGTTTAGGGACTGAATTAGATCTTAATTGGACCAAGATTAAAGTATTTAAAACTTAGCAGAAAAAGGTTTCCACTGCAACTTACGGCCTCATAAAAACTATTACACATTTTCTTTTAAGATACAAAAATATAGCTGAAATATGTGACAAAAAAACATTTCCCATAGCAGCATGACCAAACTTTAATTCACATATACTACTATAAATTTAATAAAATAATTCTTTAGTTTTAAATATTAAAAAATAAATAAATTTACAAAAAATTTTAAGTCCAAATATTTTAATAATCAAAATTTTAAGAATCCTATACCATATAAAATAAATTAGATAGCTCAAATCTTTACATACCTTAAGGCCAGAGGAGAATTCCACCATCTCCTCAGCCTGGATGTTCTTAAGGCCATACACACGGGCAATACCGTCACCAATGCTCAACACACGGCCAGTCTCTTCTAAGTCAGCCTAAAATAAAGATTAAGGAACAGTTATATATTATACTACAATACTTTAAATTGTTGTTTGTTTTATTCTGCTAGTCATTAAATATTCATTATAAATAAGTAAGTGTGATTTTAAAATTTTTATTAATTTTACTTAAAAAAAAAAAGGTTAGGTTAAAGCCTATATGCATCTGATTCTTGGGCACAGGCTTCCTTCCTCTCAATACTGAAACGGTTGTAAAGGGAGGGTTGGCAAGAAAGTGTCCACCACATAGTCCGATGCAAAGTTAGCATGTCTGAAGAGTTAAAAATATTTGTATATTAATTTTTTGGAATTGAAATATATATGTGTGTTTCATAATTCAATAATTTCATAAAAATACATGTATTTTTAATTTTTTATCCAGCACTTAAAATTGCAGTCACCAATTTTCATTTCTGCCAGCGGGATCAAAACTAGGTTGCTCACATATTTCACATTCCTATTACCATATATTATTATAATAATAATAGTTAAATAACAGTAATCAAATGAAACAATATTAAAAAAATATTGTGGAAGTAGTTTTATAATAAAGATTAAAAAAATTATAATAAAAATAATTAATGGTATTGTTAATTGCAATTTTAAGTGCCGATTTACCATGTTTTCTGCGATAAATTCTGAGAGGAAACCTGATAATAAAACGAAATATATATTTCGAAGATATGTGAAGTTTGCCAACATTTAATGGGGCGGCAGAGCAGACACTTCTTTGCCTTAAAACCCTATCAGAAGTGAGGGGAGGCCTGTGCTCAGCTGTGGGTTTGTATATATGCTGTAACTTTATATTGCTATGAAGCTTCCTGCAAGAATTTTATTATTAATTTTAAAGTACATAATTTTAGTATAAAATCAATGTAACTTAATGATTTATTTGATATTTCGAAATAACGATAAAAGAATAATTAAGATTATATAGTGCTCCAGTTATACAAAATATTTTTTTTATTCAAGCTAGATTTATAAAAATACTAATATACTATAATTGCGTTAGGCTAAAATTTTGGGTTATGTAACCCATATGTAATTGGAATAATATTTCAAAGGTAACTTTAATGCTATTTAGAATATTATTTAGAATAATGTACCTTAGATAGATATAAAAAAAACTTTACCAATATTTAAAGGAAGAGATAGCTAGCATCAGCTCCTCAATAATAATATATCAGCTGTTCAATATTTACAGGTATTGTTATAATAACAAATACTAATTGAACCTAAGAGAAACTTGAGTTTGAACGCGTATACACCTGTCTATTGTAAAAAATTCAACAAATTACTAACGGAAACGAATAGTCAGGGTGTAAAATTCGAAGCATAAAAACTAAAAAATTGTGTTTATGTAATTCAATCGACATACCTTAGGTGCGGCACCGAGGATTCTCTCCTCAAGGATAGCGGAGATTTCGGCACCCCGTTGTGGGCAAGATACGTGCAGCTTGCGGGACGCGACGGCCACCGCAGGAGCCGCAATTTTCGAAACCTAGGGCCGAACATAATCAATACAATACAATAAATAATTTAGTTCATTATTCATGCTGAAAAGCACTATTATTTGGTTATAACCTTTTTTTACAGGTTTCTATAATATTGGAGAGAACAGACATGTTGTAATGTGATAAAATACCGATTGGCCGCTGTTACATAACTAATTATCCAAGGAATTTTTAGTAATATTTCTCTGAGAAGTATTACTAAATCGGTGTTAGGAGAACTATTAATAGAGAAATTACTACTAAAAAGTACATATTCAACAAAATTTCCTAATTTTAACCAATAAAATGGACTTGATATATAATAGACCGATGTGATATGTTAAACCCAAGTATTGGGTAAAAAGCAATTTATCTTATTATTTTAACAAAGAAATTGTATCTTATAAATAATGTACCTGAGACGCTGAATTAGGCAAGCGCCTGGCCACGGAGGAGGCCAAACGAGCGGAGATCAGCGACATTTTTCACTGGAATTCAATACTAATGGCAGACAGGAGAGTGCCGTGTACTTCTCCGCTCGCGACTCGTTGCGATATTACCGGAAATGACACACAATCAATAAGACTTGTCTATGGTTCATGTTAAAATTTTCCCTTTGGTTGATGCGCATACTAGATACTAGATAATTGTCCAAAACTTTAAAATGGATATAGAAAGAAAAAAAAAGAAAATTGTCCTGATACGTACCATGTATTATTGTTTTGAAGAAAACAAAGAAATGATTATGAAATATTATTAAAGAAAATGATCATCTAAAATAAAATGGTACTCGTGTCTTTTTAATTATGAAATACTCTCGTTTTAATTTCAACAGCGATGAGCTTGTTAAATTTCGTTATGAAAACGCCAAAGAATATATAACCAGTAATTTTTTTAAGAGACCTACCAAACCTACCAAAAATATAAGAGACCTACCAAAAATATAAGTATGAAAACTACGCTCGCGCGCTGCCGATATATATATATATATATATATATATATATATATATATATATATATATATATATATATATATATATATATATATATATATATATATATATACTCACACCCATCGGTCAGAAATACAAAAAAAAAAGTTCTATAACTTCAGTTCAATTTGTCATTGGAATCAATGTAAACAAATTCCCACGAACTACAATAAAAATCAGTTCGTTTTTCCGAATTTTTGAGTTATGGCGCGTCCTGATAGTTTTTTTCATAATTATTTATTTGATTTTGTTTGTAAAAATGATATTAAAAATTTTATTAATTTTTGTAAAAAATATTAACATACCATTGAGGCAAGTTACATATGCTTACCGGGGCTTACCTGTATGTTATCAGGTAGTCACCTACCGTCTGCTAGTCAAATAACAGCACGTCTCTAAATATGTCACTCTATTTACTTACGTTACGTTGCATAAGAATTGTAGGGGATGAGAGCAAAATGGACTGTATATTTATTTATTATTTTATGTACGCTAGGGATTACTATTACTGCAAATTGAAAATGAATTTATACTAACTATTACTGAGCCTAATCCTGTGACATCTGTCTGACTATTAAGGGTTGAGTTGAAATCAAAGGAATTAAAAATAAATCACTATATTTACAAACTATTTACAATTATTTATGCGGCAGTTATCACTAACTATCTATCTACTATCTTAAGGGCTTCCTGCTCGTTCCGATTTGGCCGCTCAAATGCAGAAGCCGCGTTTTTTTTTGCGCCCGAAGCAAATATGAGCAACCCTCCGGAAAGCGGGGGAGGGAGGCGGTGAATGCTCATAGCATACCACGCAGCCGGCTGCGTGGTTATGTGGAGACTTTTACCTGCTAAACCCCGCCTTTATGGATTGGCTTATCGATCTGACGAGAGATCTCTAAGCCGTACACGAACGCGACCCTCCTTGGCAGAAAGGAGGGTGCAAGCGGCGAAAAGCCGCTTAGAAGTGTGCCTAACTAAGGCAGATTAAGGGATGTGTTATGTAGGATCGGCCTGAGCCGCCAGGAGGCAGTTCAGGTCAGCCGAAAGCTTGATGAGGGGGTCCGAGAGAGAGTTTCTCGGTCTGCGCACACTATAGCGAGTGTGGATAGGGGCTGCATAGGCAGCTGTCTCACGAATGAGATGATTTGGGTGGGACTCTGAGGCTTTGAAACATCTTTCAGAGAGTGATTTAAGGAACTGCTGGATTGTTGGGAGCTCTAAGTCTCGGTGTAGGTCGGCATTACGGACATAATAGGGCGAGTAAGTGGCCCTACAACAGAATAGATTTTGAACTATTTGAAGTTCATTTATAACTTTGGGCTTAGCATGTGCGAAAATGGGGGCCGCGTAGGTCATGACAGGTCGTATGCAGACCTTATATAGGGTTCGCTTGTTGTGGAGGGACATTTTACTGTGTCTACCCAACTTGCTGTTGAGCCTACCCATGTAAAATTGTGCGGTGCGAGTTACCTTCTTGATATGGGGCTCGAAACTGAGCCTTGCATCAAGGGTGATGCCTAAGTATTTGGCTTTTGTTTGCCATGGGACAGGGGTTCCTAACATCCTGATTGGCGGAGTGGTGGTGACACAGCGTCGTTTATATTCGAAGCAAACGGCGGAGCTCTTCTCCGGGTTTACGTCGATACGCCAGTTTTGGAACCAAGCTCCTAAGTCGTTAACTGACTTTTGGATCTTGTTCCGAATCTGTGGCAGTGAGTTGCCTTTAGAGTAAAGGGCTGTGTCATCTGCGAATAGGGCTAGTTTAACACTGTTCGACGGGATAGGGATGTCGTTGGTGAATAGTATATATAAGAGGGGGGGCAAGCACAGAGCCTTGAGGGACACCGGCTTTGATTTGACGAGTAGAGAATAGCGTGCCTTCGTGTCTAAAGCGAAAGGTACGATCCTTCAGATAGGACGCTACGAGGCGGATGAGACGGTCAGGGAGGCCTAAGTCGTACAATTTGTAGATAAGGACCTCGTGCCAAACTCTGTCAAATGCTTTGGCAATGTCAAAAAAGACCGCCATGGTTTTTTGACGACGAAGATAAAAACCGCTGAGGATATATTCCACTATGCGGTGAACTTGCTGGGAGCACGAATGCTTGGCTCAAAACCCGAATTGTTGAGGGATGACAAGAGGGTCACCGCCTGTGGGAAACAAATGGCACCTGATGCGCATGAGAACAACTTGTTCGAAAAGTTTGCCCATGGCCTTGAGGAGGCTGATGGGACGGTGATTGGAGGAGAGGTGGTGAGGTTTGCCTGGCTTGGGAATGTCAATGACAGTTGCCTCTTTCCAAGAGGTGGGAAAGTAGCTGAATTCGAAGCAGGTGTTGAAGACTATGGCCAATAAGGCGATTACCTGCTCCGGAAAGTGTTTGAGGGCTTGGTTGGAGATGCCATCCGCACCCAGTGCTTTTTTGGGCTTAAGTCCTTTGATGGTAGATGAAATCTCATCTTTGGACACAGTGATAGGGTCAGAGGCGGTGGGGGGCGAGTTCCGGCGACGGACCTCGTCCTCCACTAGTTTGATGTGTAGGGGGTCAGTGGGTTGTGAGCTGGGAGAGCATTGAGCGGCGACGCCGTCGGCGAAGCACTCAGCCTTTTCTTCTATACTCGGGAGTGGGATAGCGTGCAGCTCTACGGAGGGCAGCTTTTTTGGCTTTGAGCAGGTTGCTAATATCTAGGGGAAGACTAGTTTTAGCAAACGGGACGACCTTTTCATTCTCTTTAATAGAGGATGTTATAAGTGAGGTGAGATTTGCGACTGCGGTGTCTATTTTCCCCGTACTGTCGAGGACGTCGGAAGAAGGGGTTATGGGAGGGTCCGGAGAGTCTATAGCCGAGGCTAGAGACTTCTTGAAGCCCTTCCAGTTGGTGTGGGTTTTGGAAGTGGGAGTTGGAGGTGGCTGATGGCCAAGAAGGAGGGATACAGGATGGTGGTCGGATCCTAGATCATCGAGAGACTCGATTGCTCTAACGTTAAGGGAGACTCCTTTAACTAGAGCAAAGTCTAGCAAGTCAGGAGCGTAGTTAACGTTGTCGGGATAATGGGTGACAGCGAGGGGGCTGTAGACAATCAGGTCGAGAGACTGAGTGATATTGAGCAGCACCCTGCCACTACTAGTAGTAGTGCGGCAGGTCCATTCAGTATGCTTGGAGTTAAAATCTCCAAACATAATGACTGCGTCGCCTAATGCAAGGAAGGCTTCGAAATCACTCTTAACGGGGAAGGTTCCGCTAGGGATATAGGAAGAGGCTATAATGATAGACTTGTGTCCAGTCATGGCTAATCTAGTGATAATGGCTTCCATACTGGTAAGCGTCGGTGTGGGGATGTGGGAGCAATGAAGGGACTTTTTGTAATAAATGGCAGTACCGCCGCCTTTGCGGTCGGGTCTGTCATTACGAAGAAGTGAATAATTTTTAATAGAGAGGCCTTTAGAGACCTCAGGGCTGAGGTGGGTCTCCTGAAGGAGGAGGAGGTTGGCTTCGCGATCTCGAAGAAATAGCCTAAGCTCTGGGAGGTTATTTCGCAAACCGCGGATATTGGACGAAACAAGCGACAAACCCTTTGGTTTGAGACGACCGTGCGATGTTGCGGGAGCAGAGGGCTCCGGCATAGTGTTATTACAACGACCTTAGTAGGTCGATGTGCTCAGCAAGAGCAAGGAGACGGTCCTGAGGGGACTGAGCAGCGCGCAGTTTACGCGCAAGGATAGAGATTTCCCCTATATTGATCTTATTCATAGTGTTAGACACTGGGCTTAGATCATCTATTATAGGGTCTGCCTGTTTTTGTGGGTCGGCGGAGGGCCGCGGGATATTATTTGCCTCTGGGAACCTAGGGTTTATTGGGAGCGGCGCAGGCTGGGAGAGCGGAAGGCTCATAAGGGGCCGTGGAGGGCCATGAGGGGGCCGATAGATGCCCTGTGTGGGCTGAGATGAGCCCTGAGGGGGCTGTGGTAGGGGCTAGCCCTGGCGGGGCATGCGGATTTCAAGAGCCGAGAAAGTTCTGTCATTGACCTAGGGTGGAGCTTCGTGGCTCAGAAATGGGCGAGGAGCGCGAGGGCAGCCTCTAAAGTTGGCCGGGTGGCCTGTTTGTCTGCATAGGACACACGCGGGTGGGGATTCGGTGTTTTTAGGCCGAGGGCACTCTTTCGAGTGAGTGCCGAAGCCGCGCCAGAGGCGCTTCTTATATTGCATCGGACGGTGCGCCGTAAGCACCGAGTTGTTGAGAGTGTCTGTCCTCGCGGGGCCCTTGTTCTAATGCGGGGCGCGGGGAACGTGTCGACGTGGGTGCGGTGCGGGGCGATGGACGAATCTACTCGCCGTCCGCAATATCCTCCCCCCGGCGTAGTCTACGAGCCCTCTTCTCTCGGGAGGACGGCGATCTTCCTGACCGGCCTCCTCAGCAAATCGCCTCTCGTCCTGACTTCGACGTTCCGAATCACTCCATCTGGTTCAGGAAAGGTCCTTGTGACGACTCCTCTTGGCCACACGTTCCTCGGGAGGTTGCCGTCTGCTATAATAACAAGGTCATCTTCTTTAATCTGGGGCTGCTGGGTGTTTCTAGATTCTCCTCTGAGCACCAGGGTCGGTAGGTACTCGCGCATCCAGCGTCGCCGATACTCGTCAGCCAGTCCTTGTGCAGCCCTTCAGGTCCGTCGATCCGCTGATGAACACGTCGCGGTGACTGGCATGTTGGATGGTCCCAACAGAAGAAGGTGGTTGGGAGTCAGGGCTTCCTCGTCGTTGATCTCGACTGGCACGTGAGTGAGAGGTCTGGAGTTTACGGCGTTCTCAGCCCCTCCTTGGGGCTCTTTTGATGAAGACTAGTCTCGAGCGCTGCTTTGATGGAACGCACCAATCGTTCCCATGCACCTCCCTGTTTGGGCGCACCCGGTGCGATGAACTTCCACTCAGTTCGATGCGTAAGCACGTATTTCTTCTTGATTAAATCTTCCTGAATCTCTAACTGCTTTTTACGAATCGCGGCGAATTCTTCTGCTGCGTTATATTCTAATTGCCTAATTCTGGATATCACGCTAGCTGTCGACCATCTAAGGATCTTCTAGGTGTGCGTTGTTTGTGGTTAGCAGTGGCTGCATACAACCGCCGGTACGACATACTCCGCCGATCCTTGAGTCCGTTACTCCGTGAGGCGTCGAGGCAGATTCTTAGGCGCTTTAAAACGTTCCGTGCTTACTGTGCCTAGTCGCGTCTTTAGAGTGCCACCACCGCACTTCCCCCAACCCTTTTGTTATAAAAGGGGTACGCAGTGCCCATTGTGTCGAAGCTAACATTTTATCATCCCTACCATCCGCGTCGCGCATCACTAGTTGCTGCCGATCGGCTGGCAATTCAGATAGGGCCTTAGTAGATTACTACTGACTCACTATATAGGTAGGTTATTATCATGTTAGATAAGGATACCACCGGACCGTCCTGGCGTTTTGGAGAGGCCAATCGCCTACAGTGATATTTTTAACCCCGAGCGGAGCAGAGTAGTGTCCTCCTACTCAAAAATCCCGACCAGAAAGCTTTCGTCGCGGGTAGAGAGCCCGCACCGAGGGCCGCGCTCTCGCCCGTCGTACCTGAGAGTACGACCGACCGTTAACCGTTGCCCCTACAACAGCGGGCAAAGAAAACGCCACGAAGGCACACTCCAACCGAGACTGCTGCATCTCTACAGGAGAAGAGGCAATGCTCCGGATCTCCTTATTCCTCGGAATATACAACATCCGAAGAGGAAAGCGATCGCCGACAACCGGAGAGGCCCAAGATCCGCAGAACACTACCTAAAACGCCTTCGCCAAACAATTCAACCCCTCCCAGATCACCGGACTACCATAGCAGCATGGATGCTGCTGATCTGGAGCAAGTAGGAGAAGGGTCGTATGGGTGGGACTCAACCACCTATGCGACCCTAGCGCCATCCGCCGGGCATTCATTGTCCGCGCCAAGTACCAACCCATCAGGCCAGCCATCGGACGATGGTCAAAGGTCTTCGACCAGCTACGCCCAACTGGCAGCTGCCCCAGCAGTACCAAGGACCAGGACAGCTGAGGCACCAAAAACCAAACAGGTAGAGGAAACCTCGAAAAGATACCCGCCCGTAGTGGCCGAGTGCCTCCCGGACTGGACGAAGCATTTTGAGTTGCTCAACAAGAAGTTGGGTCACCCACCGAATGCTCGTCCGTTCGTGAAGGAGGTTAGGTTTACCTCCCAAAGTCCGGAAGAATTCCGGACGGTACAAAGGTACCTTATGGAGATTACCGATAAAGTACCAGCCATGTCCTGGTACTGCTACACGCCCGAGGAGGACCAGCCCACAAAAGTGGGCATACGGGGACTGCCAGTGGGCACGGATCCATCCGCAATAGAGGGGGCTATCAGGGCCAAAGGATTCCCAATCAAATATGTGAAAGGGATCCCCCTCGTAGAGACAGACCTGGGTGCCTCTACTTTGCGCAGCTGGAACACTTGAGCCTGGAGCACCTAAACGAACTTTACCAAGTCGACGAACTCCTGTACATGAAAGGAGTCGTCATAGAGGCCTGGCAAGGAAGAGCGGGCCCATCTCAATGCCACCGCTGCCAGGCCTTTGGCCATGCATCCACGAATTGCTTCAGGCCAGTGAAGTGTGTTCGCTGCGCTGGGGACCATATCGCCAGTAACTGCCCAAGGGGTAGAGACGAAGAACCGCGATGCGCAAATTGCGCGAAAAACCATACAGCCAATGATCGCCGCTGCCCAATCGTGAGGAGGATTGCAAGGAAGCAGGGGATCACTCTGACGGGCCTACTCCCAGAAGAGCCCAAGAGGGTCCCGCAGAGTCGTCCCAGGGCCGTGGTCCAGGAAGACGGGTGGACTACAATTAGGGGAAAGGGTAGGCAACCCACCTTCCTTTCCACCCGTCACGACACCTATGGGAACGGTGGTGCTGGTTATAACAACAACCAAGGCAACCACCAGGGCGACTCTCCAGCCCCCCGCTAATGACGCAATCGAGCGTCAAACCTCCCAGAAGAGCAAGCGGGGGAGGAATAAGAAGAAGGTGCAGCCTCCTCCTCAGGCAGCCATCTCTACCCCAACCCCAGCGCAGCCCAGGCGCAGGTTACCAAGGAACAGAAAGCAGCCAGAATGGATAGAGTGACAGAAAGGGCTCTATCGGAAAATAGAGCGCGCTCTACCCATACACAAAGAAATATATACCAACACCCGAGACCAGTGCCAACGCCTTCTCAGGCCCCAAGAACACCATCAGCCGGCTTCGAGACTGCTGACGCCATCCACCGCTTGGTTGGCATAACAATCGAAGTCAGCAGTCAGGTCCTGGCCGATATTAGAGCCCGGACGGATCCCATTACAGCGGTGATGAAGGCGCTGGCAAACCTCCTGGCACGGCACTACGGAGGAGAGTAACCTGCGCCTCCTCTACTGGAACTCGGATGGGATACAGCAGAAGCTGCATGAACTCCGCACAGTCGCCCAACAACAAGACATTCAAGTCATCTTGCTGGGAGAGACAAAACTAAACCCGAACACGCACGTAAAGCTGCCCAATTACCACATGTACAGGAGGGACGAGGTCACTTCTCAAGGGGCCGCCTATAGAGGGACGGCGCGGCGGTTCTAGTGAGGAGGGACATCGTCCATCAAGAGCTGCATTTACCGGAATACCAAACGATGCGCTCTATCGGCATAAAAATGGAGGCGGCGGGCAAGGAACTAAGGATCTACGCAGCATACCGCCCGCCAGGGAGTCCATTCCGCTCCTCAGACGTCCGGACTGTAATGGAAGGCGAAACACCTACCATCATCGCCGGGGACCTAAACGCCAAACACCCGGCGTGGGGATCTAGAGTGATTAACCCGCCGGGTCATGCACTATTTGAAGATGCTGAAAGACACAGCTACGACGTCTTAGGTCCCGAAGAACCTACACCCGTTCCGACAGACCCACGGAAACGTCCGGATGTATTGGATATCGTGCTCTCTAGGAACGTCAACTACCCGATAGTGGTAGAGGTGCTGTACGACCTTAATTCACAGTACCTCCCGATCTTGATTACCCTTGGCCTAAAGGCGGTGACTACGCCGCCCAGAGCATTTAAGACACGTGTCAACTGGAGGCTCTACCATCAACACCTGTAGGAGAGACCTCCAGCACGATCTGCCGCGTGAGATAAGCGTGAAGATCAAGAGAAAAAGAGCGTTGAGGAGGCTCTGGGCACGTACTCGCTGCCCGAGAATCAAAACGCAATTAAACACCTTGTCGGAGGAATTGACGGTTGCAGTCCAGGCACACAGAGGAGAGGCCTGGGAGCGTCGTATATGGAAAGCGGAAGAGCACGATGCGTCGCTCTACAAACTGAACCGACAGTTAACTAAAGCCAAACCTCCCGTTTTCCCGCTGACCAACAACGTGGGCGAACATCGTTACGATGACAAGTGTAGAGCGGATATCCTAGTAGAGCACTTCGAGGAGCAATTTATGCCGAACCCAGCAAGTGCGGAGTTCACGAAGCTTCATGCCCGGAAGGAGAGTCACGTACAGGAGTTCCTGTCGTCGGCCGCGCCACCGCTTTCAGGAGAGTGGTTCATCTCCCCCGCTGAACTGCGGAGGACAGTAACCCGCCTGCAACCTTGGAAGGCGCCGGGGCACGATGGGATTACCAGTGCTGCACTCTGACAGCTGCCCAATAGAGTCCTAGTAGAGCTTGGTTGACTCTACAATGGGATACTGCGGACATCCCACTTCCCGGAGGGCTGGAAGAAAGGCAAAGTCATCGTCTTGCCGAAACCCGGGAAGGACAGGCGTAGAGCTGCCAGCTACAGGCCGATCACGCTGCTGCCGCACGTAGCTAAATTGCTAGAAAGTTTGTTGCTAAGACGCCTCCGTCCGTGCATCCAACTTCGGGTGGAGAAGCACGGATTCAGGAGGGATCACTCAACAGCAACACAGCTGACCAGAGTGCTGCACCTGCTTGCGGCTGAGGACAACCGTGGCCGCACATCGTTGGGCGTCTTTCTCGATATCGAGAAGGCGTTCGACAGAGTGTAGCATTCTGGATTACTTATTACATAAATTGGAAGAACAGACCAGTGTCCCTCCTGCTATGTTGCGGCTAGTTGCGTCTTTCCTGGTAGACAGGAAGTTCTACGTCTGCGTAGAGGACGCCGAGTCCGCAACAAGACCCACCAGAGCCGGCGTTCCACAGGGCAGCTGTTTGTCTCCAGTCGTGTACGCGGCTTACACTAACGACATCCCTACACTGGCAGGAAGGCTGCAAGAGTGGGAGGACGACGTGGAATTGGCATTATATGCGGACGATAGCGCCTACTTCACCTTGTCCAGAAGAGTCCACATTGCCACTGCCAGGATGCAACGTCTGTTGGACCTGTTATCACCATGGCCAGATAAGTGGAGGATGGTCGTCAACGTTGGTAAGACGTACCGCTCTGTTCACTCGCCGCCTCAGGAACCTACCACCTCCGCTAACCCTCAATGGCCAGAACATCGCGTACGAGAAGGCCTACTACTTACCTTGGGTGCCGGATTGACCGGACGCTGCGCATGACTGCGCACGTCGACTTCATCGTCCGCAGAGCCAGATAGATGTGCGCGGGCGATGCTCAGTCCAGTCCTGGCATCCAAGCTGCCATTTAAGACCAAAGAGAAGATATACAAGATGTATATAAGACCCATCATCACCTACGCTGCTCCGGCCTGGTACGCGTTTCTGAGCGATCCTCTGAGGCGGCGACTCCAGGCCCAGCAGAATTTGACTTTAAGAACCATTGTCGGTGCGGGTCGCTACGTCCGGAATAGCGGCCGACCTAAAGGTAGAAACCACCAGGACTTTGTGGCCCGGTTGGCACGCGGACTGTTCGACCCCGCATATAACGGGCCACACACACATCTAAACAACTTAGCGCCGCTACACACTCGCCCACCGGACGGGCGACCCTATCCAAGAGAACTCCTCTCTATATAGATTAGAGAGTTGAGTAACAACCCATAATGCCGCTGAATTTTTTACGGGGGGAAATCATCATGGACTACCTCTGCCTGGGGAAAGGCGGAGGGGTGTGCCGGACTCTTACCGGCTAAAACCACCCCGGTGTCTCCTTGAAAGTGCGCGCGAGGGGCCGCGGGAATCCAAATTCTTCCGCATCCCCACACTAGTACTGGCCCGGTCTGTAACCGTATCCTTTCCAGTCCAGTAGCTTGAAAACGTCTTCCAATGCAGCGGTGAAGAGTTATCCTGGAAAGGATACTGGTTCCGCTCGATCGCTTCTTTAATATGAGCAGTATTAAAGTTGCGTAAGTCTCGCCGCATGCATTTGGAGATCTGTCTGTTCAGTTGCCTGTATGCTGTCAAATCTGTTGACGATTGCAGCCTCATCTCCCGTCTAACAGCCATGAGATTAAGAGTGTGATCGGAGAGTTTTTGTGTTCTTCTGCGGCGGGTCTTGCAGAACTTAGCTCCGACCGCATGGATAGTTTCCACGAGCTTATCATTCATATCGTCCACTGCATTGCAATCTTGTAGGCACTGAAAGCAGTTACGTAACTCGAGCTGAAAGTTTTCGGGATTCTGGATTAGAGCACGAGGGGGACGGAGCGTTGACTTCATTAGACAAGACCTCTCCATCTTAACGTTTAGGTTCAGTGTGCCTCTAACCATTCGGTGATTGCTGCCAGTTTTCACCCTTGCGATCACTGAGACATCACTGAACAGTTGACGTCTGGTCGTGATAATGAAGTCAATCTCATTTTTTGTCGAACCGTCGGGGCTCGACCAGGTCCACTTCCTGTGGGGCCGCTTCTGGAAGAAAGAGTTCATCGTAAAGAGTCCCTCTTTCTCCATAAAATCGGCCAGCTGCTGGCCCCTTCGGTTCCGTTGCGTTTTCTCTTGTCTTTCTGCCTAGTTTTGCGTTGAAGTGTCCCATCAACACCGTGTAGTGGGTTTTGGAGGAATGCATGGCTTTGGAAATATCCTCATACATTTCCTCCACCTCCTCATCGGGATGTGCCGAGGTTGGTGCGTAAACCTGTATGACCTTCAGCGAATACCGTTTGGTGATTCTGAGTATCAGGTAGGCGACCCTCGTCGATACACTCCCAATCTTTACAACGTTGTTGATGAGAGACTTGTGGACGATAAATCCGACACCTCCTTGGGACAGATGGTCACCCTCCCGGTGATAGAACAAGTTGCCGGATTCGAGAATCACCGTGTCCTCCCCCTCTCTTCGGACCTCGGATAATCCTATAATATTCCAGCGCAACTTGTCTATCTCTTCTTCCAGCTCCAGGATCTTCTCGTCAGTCCTCAGGGTGCGTGCGTTAAATGTTGCCAGGTCGAGTCGTCGTAGGTGGCAACCGAACCTCCACCGGAGATTCTTAGCACCCCCTGCCCCGCCGTTACCATGGTCGCCACCGTAGCCAGGAATAGCGGGGCCGCTGGGGACTGGGGGCCGTCTATTTGTGTAATTGTTCATGGGGGGTATATTGCCATAGTTGCCACGCTTGGCGAGCGGGTTGGCAACCGCAGTTTTTTTTGTCGTACTGTTGCTGTTATCAGGAAGATGCTGCTGCCCATCTCCTGCCTGTTTCCCCCCTGTCGCCTTTTACGACACCCACGGGAAGATATGGGGTAGTGGATATTCTTAACCGCCACACTACACGGCAAGTACAATCAATAACACAAAACAAATTAGAAATAGCTTGGTAGCGATCACCCTTCCCATGGGTTATTATCATCCACAAATTCCTTAATATTATAATAACTCTTGATTAAAACTACTTTTTCGGATTTTATCGCGTTTAATTTGAATTTGAATTATTTTTATTTTTAATTCCTGACGTTTCGGGTGCTTTCCAGCACCCATGGTCACGGGGAACTGAGGTGACTGAGGTCCCGATGTCATTGTTAAACCCGGAGTACCTTCAGCTTTTTAAATTATTGTTTATGGTCCGATCTATGCAAAATGAACTCACTATGTCTTGAAGTTTTGCAGTGGTATGCTTGGGTTTAGTTTTAATTTTATTGATTATGGGGTCACAAGCAGGTGGTAGTACCCAGCCTCCTTCTCTAATGAAATTAGGATGTTTTTTTAATTTCAATAGCCTCACATATCATCCTTGGTAGGAATCGGTGTTCTTTCGGGAGGATTTGTGGTCTATAAAATCTGAGTAATGGTTAGGGCCGTCTAGGATACGATTACACACTGTAGACTTCCTAGAACGTTGATACTTTACATCAGCTACACATTGTTTGTTGTTTTATATCAGTTATATGTTTTACATATAGCTGATGTGCAGCATCAACATAGTGTAAGAGTATCCACTACCACATATCATCCTGTGCATGTCCTAAGACACGACAAAGGGAAACAAACCAGGAAATGGGCAGCAGCATCGTTCTAATAACAACTACTTTAAAAAAAATTGGCAAATATGCACTCTATGGGACAATCTATGGATGAGGCCGTGAACCGTTGAAAGGCTTTAACGGTAATTATTTCATCCAGTTGGGCGCCTTGGCATAGTATCATTATCAACTACCACTGAGTTAAGCCATCGACGATAGCCTATCGTCAAAATCTTCACCTAATACTTCGCAAGTCACGCCACAACACACACATCAACAACCTCTTTGGATTTGCCAATACTCAGAATACGGGATGGGTGAATTGGCCCACGTACCTTATCACAACTTAGCTACAAGCGAGTAATCAATGTACTTATGACTTCCCGGCACGTTGATGCTTCACATCAGCTATATGTTCTTTTACGCGGGTTCTATAATTGATATTTTTGTTTGTCCTATATAAGAGAGATCACATTCACAATCAAGCTTGTACACTCCTGCATCTTGTAGAGGAATATGACACTTGACGGATGGTAGGAACTGACTAATCTTCTTCGGCGGCTTGTAGAATGTACTAATAGAAGCTCGCTTCAAGATGTAGCCAATCTTGTCTGTGACACCTCAGACATGTGGTAGTACAGCAGTCTCGACTGTGGCCGGCTTCACTTGGTCACTGTGTCGTAGGCGCGGGACCCGAAGCTTGTTGTCGTGCAGAACTTGCTTGACATGCTGAAGCTCGGCGGCCAGGTGTTTGCTGTTACGGATTCCTCATGCTCTCTGTAACACAGATTTGCCCACGGTAGCTAACGGTAGGATGGTGGTGAGATTCACCGTTTAAATATCGGTTTGTATGGGTCTTTTTTCTGTACACAGTGTGACTTATGGTGTTGTTAGGATTTCGGATGACTAACACATCTAGGAAAATAAGGAATTATTTGCCTCTAACTCCATAGTAAATTGAATTTTGGAGTTTGTGGAATTAAATAAAAAATTCAAAAATTGAATTCAATTATTTTTTATATATATATAAATAATTGAATTATTAATAGTCCCGCTGCTCTTGCTGGTTTTTTTCCCATATAATTAGTATGGGTGCTGGAAAGCACAAAAGTAGTTTTAATCAACGTGTAGTGTTCGCGTAAATATAAGAAATCATTATAATAACTCTTTTTATACAAACTTAGTTTCATAAAGTTCTTGAAGTTTGTGTAGGTCAAATTTTGTATATTTTCTGGGATTTTGTTGTAAAAGCGTATACATCGCCCCAAGAATAAATTACTGACTCGGTGGGGTCGAGTAACTGGTACTACTAGCTTGTGTCTGTTCCTACTATAGACAGAATGAATATCACTTATTTTTGCATGCTTTTATTTTTGTGTACGTACATTACATTTTCATAAATGTATTGAGAGGCCAGAGTTAATATATTAATTTTCATACATTTTTGTCTGAACGGGTCTTTTGATTTTAAATCATATATTGCTCTAATGGCCCTCTTCTGTAATTGTGTAATAAAATATTATTAAGATAATTTATACTATTCTAAAATATAAAACGCTCCATAGGCCTCAATGTTAGCATGAGCAGACGCTGTTCGATATTTTGTTCTTAAATCATTGTAGCTTTCCTAATTACCTGCTAATCTTCGGCAATAAGCGAAATAATGACCCGTGACATACGCTGCTACTCCAGATAATCTAAAAATGGATAAATGTGTAATGAATCAACTATACCTACAATACAAATGTTGTAGAGGGTAACAAACATAGCGATGTCGTAGATTACTTTCGGATTCATCATCATTTTGAAGTTTTACGTTCAAATGAATAGGAAATTCTTTCAACTTACATATTTTAACCCTACGTTGAATATGTCTGTATAATTATGTAGCTAAATAAAAATTGTTAATTCAACCAAAAATAGATATATTGAAATAATACTAGTTTTTACGGAATTTATCGCGTATATTTTAACTTTTTAAATACCCGACGCTTCGAACGCTTTACAGCATTCATGGTCACGGGTAGGAGGACTGAGATGTTCAACGTCCATATGTCATAGTTAACCGCGGTTACCATAGATTAAAATTTAACTTTTGTTCCGATCTATGCAGTATGAACTTATGGTATCTTGAAGTCTTGCAGTTGTATGCTTGGGTTGGGATTTAATTTTATTTATTATAGGATCCCAAGCAGATGGTAGCACCCAGCCATCTTCTCTATTGAAATTAGGATGTTTTTTGATTTCAATAGCCTCGCGAATCATCCTTGGAAAGAATCGGTGTTCTTTAGCGAGGATCTGCGGTCTATCAAATCTGATGTAGTGACGGGGGCGATCCTGTACGTGTTCACAGACTGCAGACTTCCCGGAGCGTCGATTCTTCACATCAGCTATATGTTCTTTAACGCGGGCTTTTATTGATCTTTTAGTTTGTCCTATGTAGGAGAGACCACATTCACAATCAAGCTTGTACACTCCTGCATCTTGCAGAGGGACATTACACTTGACCGATGGTAAAAACTGACCAATCTTCTTCAGCGGCTTGAAGTATGTTTTGATGGAAGCGCGCTTCAAGATGTAGCCAATCTTGTCAGTGACTCCTCTAACATATGGCAGTACAGCAGGTACACGCTCGACTGTGGCCGGCTTCACTCGTTCTCTGTGACGTAGGCGCGGGACTCGAAGCTTGTTATCATGCAAAACTTGCTTGACATGGTGGAGCTCTGCAGCCAGGTGTTTACTGTCACAGATCCCTCGTGCTCTCCGAAACAAAGATTTACCCACGGTAGCTAACTGTGAAGGATGGTGGTGAGAATCACCGTTTAAATATCTATCTGTATGGGTCTTTTTTCTATACACAGTATGGCTCAAGGTGTTATCAGGATTCCGAATTACTAACACATCTAGAAAAGCTAAGGAATTGTTAGCGTAAATATAAGAAATCATTATAAAAATAGATATATTTTCGTAAAAAAAAACGTATTTTATCTAAGAACAAACATTAATGAATACAAAAAGACCAATAATAACGAAATAAATTATAAAATGGAGTGGGGAGGGGGGCTAATTATAAGGCAGATTTTGAATTAATTTTTATAAATAAATTATTGACGAATAAACAATTCTTGATAGAGTAAAATCAAGAACAAACCACAAACTAACGATATGTGATAACAAAATTTGAAAAATAAAAATTTTTGGGGAGCTAATTCAGTGAGCCTCGCACAAGTGGGCTCTTTTCATGTATAGGTCAGTTATTATATATCACAGTGTATCTTTGACAGTTACTATTGTACTATACTCTTTGAGCTAATGAAGTAAAATGTCGTCAGAATCTAACATAGATAAATATATATGTAGCAAGCTAGAATCCATGCTAGAATCCGTAGACAGAGAATAGCATTCTCTGCATGGAGTATAGAGATAAGGAGGACAATCTCCCATAAGAGAATAGTTGAAAATGAGTCCATCTGTAAGCAGTAAATGACAGTTCAAAAACTCTCCACAACAGCGCTCGGGTAGCTACAGTGTATGATAAATCGCCATAAAATATGTTGCGAGTGATTTTGAAAATAAAAATTTTGAAAGCAATTAAATAATTATGGTAAAAAGAATTATGGTGAAAGTCTGTGCAGTAAAAAAAATTATAAAAGGTTTTTTTTAAATTTAGACTGCAGCTACGGACACTTTTTTATACGGAGTCTGTACTCCTTACCTCTACACTCCATAATTCTCTGTCTACGCTAGAATCTCTTCATGGAATCTACTATGATCTAGGAATGACGATATTTTCCATAAAAGATCAATTTTTAAACCGATTCGAATCGAAATCTGATGAATCGATGCACAAAGAAATCTGTTTGAAAGATCGATTTGTCAAAAATTGATCTTTTTCGATTTACTTTCAGATTCATACAAAATACACGTTACAAAGGTAACTTATTTTTTATTTATTTAATTTATTAAGAAGAGGCGAAACAAAGTGAGCACACAGCTTTGCTAGATTTTGAATAGAAACACGGTTCTTCTTTATGAGTTTAGGTACATTATAATTAAAAAAAAATAATTTATTTCTTCTTATGAAAACAGATAAAGATTCGATCTCGATTTTATAGGTTTAAATATTGATTTACTGGAACGGTTCAGTACTATATATCGATTAAAAATTTTTGGCACATAAATCGATTATTTGATTAATCGATGTCAGATTAAAGTGCCTACAATGATCTGTGACATGAAGGTTAGAGAACAGGAGATCACCGTAGAAAATAGTGTCCCAGAAATGTGGACACCATAAGTTGGGCGCTGCGATCGCAAAGTTCGGTCATTAAAAGTCATTTTCAGTCTATTTTTCCGATCAGATGCTAAACCACTTGCACATCCACGCACAATAAATTATTTATATTTCTCCATTTTTTAATGTTTCTTTTTGTCAAAAATTACAAAATTACGGACCATGAAAATTTTCTAACCAATGCCGCGGAGAAAATTTGTACATTATTCAACTAACTTCATCTACTTGTACTCATAAACAGCTAACCGTGAAGGTTAGAGAACAGGAGAACGTCACTATGTACTAAAGCGTAGCCCGCCTGTTCTTGAAAATTTTTGAATGTATAGCGGCGCTGACGTCGGTGAGTAGTACAAGTAGTTGAAGTTCAATAATGTACAAATTTTCATTTCATTTTTATTGAGAAAATTTTCATGCTTCGTAATTTTGTAACTTTTGGCAATAAGAAACATTAAAAAATGGAGAAATATTTTATTGTGCGTGGATTTGCAAGTGGTTTAGCATCTGATCGGAAAAATAGACTGAAAATGACTTTTATTGACAGAACTTTGCAATCGCAGCGCTTCACTTATGGTGTCCATATTTCTGGGACACTATTTTCTACGGTGATCGTTCTCCTGTTCTCTAACTTTCATGTCTCTAACCTTCATGACCTGTGACATGTCTGAAAAAAATTAGCTTATCTATGCTGTGAACAGTGCTGCCAACTTGATGGGTTTCCCGTCCGATTTGACGGGACAGCGAGGTTGGCAACGGGAAAAAATTGTGTTTAACGGCTAACGGACTTTTTAATGAGACAACAAAATTTTTTTTTTGATTTTTTTTTCGAAATAAAATAATTTGGAAATGGCAAAAATTAAGTTATAATTTTATTCATTTTTTCAGTTTAAAAATGTGCATTGAGAGAGTAAATTTTCATTTGACATAATTCTTTAAAATACAGCTCGTAAACTGTTTCGTTGTTGGTAGGTCAAAATGATGCGCTTCCTTTGAATATATGAAAAACTATCAACTACTCTATTTATTTCATTCTCTCTCTTTACTGTTTGAGTCGCATATCCTGTGATCTGAGTATCCTGAGTTCGATAAAATGACTTTATTACCTATACCATGTAGTAGATGGTGCTATTACAAATCTTGTGCCGGACGGGCGAAACTCTCCTGAGTAAATGTTGTCGAAGATACTTCGCGAGTTGCTCACGTCCTACACCTATAGGTTCCGGTGGGTACTTTCACCGCCGTCTTTGTGGGTGCCGCTGAGGTATTGTGGACTGAGGTTCAAATCAAAATGCACGATTAATAAATACAAATAGCAAGGTAGTGGCCAGCGGTTCGACTGATTAATTAGTCGCGAAATTTTATAACTATTGATCACGGTTGAACTACGGTTGTTCACTATTGGTTCATCATCATCATCATTACAGCCCTTCACAAGTCCACTGCTGAACATAGGCCTCCCCCAAGTAATGCCACAAAGCACGGTCCTGAGCCACCTGCATCCATCGACTTCCTGCATGTCTTACCAGGTCGTCACTCCATCTAGTGGGGGGTCGCCCTACACTACGCCTACCGGTACGAGGCTGCCACTCGAGAACCTTTCTTCCTCATCGGTTATCGGTTCTTCGAGCTATATGGCCGGCCCATTGCCACTTCAGCTTACTAATCCGTTGGGCTATGTCGGTCACTCTGGTTTTACTGCGGATATCCTCATTTCTGAGTCTATCACGCAGAGAAACTCCAAGCATAGCCCTCTCCATAGCTCGCTGAGCGACCTTAAGCGTCCTCATACGGCCAGCAGTGAAGGACCACGTCTCAGATCCGTAAGTCATCACTGGCAACACGCACTGGTTGTACAATCTAGTTTTTAGAGATTGAGGTATACCTGACGAAAAGATATGTCGTAATTTCCCGAACGCTGCCCAGCCGAGTTGAATCCGTCGATTGACCTCTCGGTCGAAGTTGGACTTACCTAGTCGGACTATTTGTCCCAGGTAAACGTACTCGTCAACAACTTCGAGCATAGTGCTCCCAACAACTACCGGCATAGGTGTGACATGGACATTAAACATGATCTTTGTTTTGTCCATGTTCATCTTAAGACCTATCCGTTGGGAGGCACTATTGAGGTCATTGAGCATAATGCTTAAGTCCTCCAGCGATTCTGCCATAATGACTATATCGTCGGCAAATCGAAGGTGAGTGATGTACTCGCCATTGATGTTAATACCGTATCCTTTCCAGTCCAGTAGCTTGAAAACGTCTTCCAACGCAGCGGTGAAGAGTTTCGGGGATATAACATCACCCTGTCTTACACCTCTCTGCAGTTGGATAGGTTTCGAACTCTGGTTCTGTACTCGGATAGCCATCGTAGCCCTACTGTACAAACACTTCAGCACTTCGATGTACCGACAGTCAACCTGGCACCGCTGAAGGGACTGTAGCACCGCCCAAATTTCGACGGAATCAAAGGCTTTCTCATAGTCCACATATGCCAGGCAAAGTGGCAGATTGTACTCTTCGGTCTTCTGTACAATCTGCCGCAGGGTATGTATGTGGTCTATGGTACTGAAGCCTTTTCGGAAACCGGCTTGTTCGGGAGGCTGGAAGTCGTCGAGTCTGCGTGCGAGACGATTCGTAATGACTCTCGAAAATAGCATGTAGACGCGGCTCAGAAGGGAAATCGGTCTGTAGTTCTTCAAGAGAGCGTTGTCGCCTTTCTTAAAGAACAAAACCACCGCGCTTCTGCTCCACGCCTCCGGAGTAGTGCCACCATGGAGGACGGAGTTGAAGAGCTTCCGAAGGACTTCAAGTACCGGTTTTCCACCCGCTTTCAGAAGCTCCGCTGTAATTCCATCCTCGCCCGGGGCCTTGCCGTTTTTAAGGTGGTGGAGAGCCATTCTAATCTCGCTCAGACTGACGTCCGGGATATCATCGGAATGGTGTGACTATTGGTTGGTCACTGTATATTTCAAAAGATTTCTTTAAATTGTACGGTGGTATCAAATATCTATTGGTAGTAGCTGGTTTTCTAACACTACTGACTAGCAGCTATTATCAACTAAACTAGCTGATTTTATCACTTGTGTAACTGCGGATATCAGTTACCACTTTCACTATATGTAACTGCGAATATCAGTTACGACCTTTTTCGGCTAACTAACACTTTCACTATGTGTAACTGCGAATATCAGTTACGACCTTTTTAGGCTAGCTAACACTTTCACTATATGTAACTGCGAATATCAGTTACGACCTTTTTCGGCTAGCTAATACTTTCACTATTCACTATAAACTGCTACTAGTCACTTCAGCTACCACCGGATACCACTCACTTCACTTCACTTGTCACTGGTAGTTCTTCACACTACTACTGGTACTGGGTCCCGAGCCCCTAAGGTAGACTTTAGCAATACTTTACAGTGAGCCACTTGCCATTTTCCGTTTTGCCTCTTTATTGCATAAACTTTTCACTATACAAATGGTATAAATTGCAATATTTTCTATACAAAACTAATTGCTACACTAACATGCTATACATCATTAAATCGGTAGTCTGGTACTTTATTAGTATATTATAAAGGTTCCTCAAAACATTAACATTGTAAAAAGTTATTAAACGAAATGTCCCAAATTTTCATAATATTTGGGTACATTAATTCTTTAATTTTTATATAACTATCAAATGCGTTTAATTATACAAAATATTCCTACACTTCTTTAATCTATAAGCCATATGCTAATTCAATGTCATATTTATAACTCTTTTAGAACATAAAATTATTTTCATTATTTTTAGTATGAACTATTACGCAGTTAATTAAAAAACTTCTAGAGAGTTCTACGATAAGACGCGCTGTGATTGGTCGATTTTTCTTAATATAATAAAAGTTGTTTATATTACTTGTTATCAAAACGACATTCTATACAAATATACTAAGAGATATAAACATGCTAAACAACTGTATTAATTCACGTTTTCACCCAGTTTTGTCGGTAATTTCATTATTAATACAAAAAACAATATTCTTTATCACTTTGTTTCTTAGCGTTGTTAGACCGTCGCGAACAAATCTCAAATAGAAAATGTTCTGTTCCCAATGGATCTCACAGACAACAGAGTACTGGAGTCCGAAGTGATCCATTTAAATGATCGACCCGATTGTACCAGTACGCGTGGCGAAATGTACTAAAATGATTCGGTCACTAGAAATGAATGATTGATTCTTGTCTGTCGTACTTGACGGGATTTGAAGCACCGTTGTCATTTACACGGCAATCGCCGTGTTACACGGCAATTTGGGTCTATTCAGCAATAAAACACGGTACACGGCAGCATATTAATTGCCGTGTTCTAAAACACGGCAATCCAATTGTTACAAATTTTTTCCGAAAAATTTATCGGTAGTCGATAAGTCATTATAACGCACATCACTCGACTACACTAGACGTAGTCATGACTATGAGTGAGGAAATCCCGACGCGAGTACGAAATGCATTCGCGCACACTTAATTATTAATGTTATTCATTTCATTCTTTGGTTGTTTGAAAAGTACATTAAAAAATATACTGCTGTTTATTTACTTTATTTAACTGTAGTAGCTAAGCACTTTATCCGATTCCAAGGAAATTGTGTAAATTTCAAACCGACAAAACAAATGATAGACAATATGAAGGAAAATAATAAATATAAATTGAAAAAAACACGAAGAAGAAGTTTTGGATACGATAAGAAATTTGTATGATGACTGTGAAGTGTAATGTTTTATGTCATGATTAATCTTTTACGTGTTAATTTAAATTAAATAAAAATGTACACGGCAATTTTGTAGTTTTTAGTCTGATTTGACGGGATTACAGTGTTCTGGCCTAAAGGTCTAGATACCAGAAAAAAAAAGATTACAGGATTCTCTACAATGGGAGCTAGATTTTAATGTTGGCAACGCTGGCTGGAATGGTGAAGGTGAATGCAATCCGTCAAAACCACCAGTCAAAACAGAACAATTTTTTGTTGCAGATATTTTTCTTCTGCAAAACGTCTACAGTATTATTAAAATGTGTTGTACTCGTTTCCTACTTATTATAATAAATTGTTCATTATTTTCAAAGTAATGGCTATATTTGAAAAATCGTTTCAAACGAAAACTATTTTGGATGATACAGAAACACTGCTTTGCACCTTAGAAAATGCGCAAAACGTCGATAAACATACAGTAAGTTATTTTATGTTTATCCGTTTTCATGAAAACAACTATCTACTTCAACCTCAAAAGTTTAATACTTGCTACAGGAGTATGTTTTACGTGTGCAACGAGGGCCCTCTAAAGAAAATAAGTGGGATGTTTTGCGACGGTATAGACATTTTGCAGCACTTCATACAAGCCTGCAACAATCTAATATTGACCTTGCCTTGCCACCAAAAAAACTTATTGGGAACATGCAACCATCTTTTATTGCCGAAAGACAAGTAGCACTGCAAGTATGTGTGAACTTCAATTAAATAATAAAATATAACATACAAAAAATATTATTAAATTATTTAATATTTTTCCTATTATGTAATTACAAAAGCAACTTGTATTTATATTTTAATTAATTTTTGTACATTATTGACAGTATTCAATAATTCTAAATTATTTTCCTCTGTTTTTAGAACTATATAAAAGAAGTATTGAAGCACCACATGTTAGCGTTATCTTTACCAGTGAGAAGTTTTTTGGATCCCAAAAATTATTCTATGGAAATAACAGGTATAATGCTCTTTTAAAAGGACAATAGTTTTTTTTAAATGTTACCCTACCATTACAGCCTATCAATAGTCCAGCGTCGCACATAGGCCCCCTATAAAAATTAATTCATAGAGGAGAAATTTGCCATAGTTGCCATGCTTGGTGGGCAAGTTGACAACTGCAGTTTTTTATTTTTTTATTGTTATTACAAAGATGCTGTTAGCCATCTGGTTTGTTTCCTACTGTTGCCTTTTAAAATACCAATGAGATCATATGGGATAGTGGATATTCCATACACTGCCACTACACAGCCCTTCATTAAAATCACCATTCATAAATTACATGAGCAAATACTCAAACATGAAATTATATTTGTATGCCATACACACACTTGTTCTATTTAATATTGTTTTATCCTCTTTTGTTAACACCATGGGTACACCGGGCAGATATATTACTATTTGTCATTCTCTCCATGCTGGATTCAAGCCTGTGGTCCTGAAACAGCACAGGCATATGCTTAACAACTGCATGTCAGCTGTCGGTAGGTAGGTAGAGAATGGCTGAGTGTTTGGCTGTGATCTTTTATTTTTAATGTAAAAATCTCAATATGTTGTAAAATCTCAATTTGTAATATATTTTGAAAAGTCTTATAATCAGCTGTAATGCAAAATGCAATTAAGTATGATTTTTGAGTTTTTTCCTTTAACATAAAGTTACAGCCTATATTCGTCCCACTGCTGGGCACAGGTCTCCTCTCACTTCTGAGATGGTTTTAGGGCAAGGAAATGTCTGCCGCGCTGCCCCAATGTGTATTGGTGAACTTCATAATATGTCTTGGAAATATTTTTTTATTTTTTAATTCTCAGACATGCAGGTTTCCTCACAATGTTTTCCTTCACCTCCGAGCATGTGGTAGACTTTAATATAAGCTAGTACTAAATTAGAGTTTAAAACTAAGGTAACTCAGGGGCCGGGTTAAGTATGTTTGAATCATGTGCTTGACCATGTTCAACTGCTTCAGATGCCAACTTCTCTATGTGGTCCTCAATATGAATTGAGACTCAGATCAATAAATGTGGGTATTTCCCCTAAAAAGCTTGAACTTTTATCTTACACATTAGTGATGGGAGCACTATTTTCTGTGCTAATCTATATCTGAAGATATTTGCACTCACCAGTTAAGAAAATGAGTGATATGTATATTCAGGTTTTTCTGTTAACTTGTTTTTGCAGAGCAAGCCCTTCAAACAATTTCAATTGCATTAAGAGGTGATGGCCGCTATGAACTAAAAGGACCTCTAACAGACATTGGTTGGAGGATTAGGAAACAATTTTTTTTGGTAAGAATTTTTTGATGGAACTGATCTTTAACATTGGCTTATAATTTAAACTTGCATCATTTATTTGTTATTAAGGTATTTTTTGAATTTTGAATAACTGCTTCTAGGTGTAGGGAGGAAAATTCCAAAATTTCAAGTTTTCATTGTTAAAAGTAACATCAATAGCTCAAAAGACTGCATGTGTTTGTAATTTTTAAAGAAATATGCAACTGAAATACAAAGGAGATAGTTTAGTATGCATTATAATAAGATATTGACCTAATGTGTCTTATCAGACTGTGATAAAAAACAACAAAGTATTGTTTTTGTTTGAATTTGTTTATTGATTGTACTAAACACTTCTGTTAAGATAATTTAATATTGTTATCCCAGGTAACTGACATGGAAACTCAAACAAACTGTTTACTATCATGGCTGAACTATGGTCCTGATAAATATTTACGCACAAAAGATTTACAAACTGCATTTAAAAGTTTGCAGAACATGTTTGTAAGTAACTTTAAATATAATTTAAAATATGGGATTTATAAATCGTAATAATAATTATTTTTGGTTAAACTATAGACATTCGGTACTACGCTGGTGGGAGTGGGTGGGGGGAGGGTTTAGGGGAAACCCCCCTATCCTTCCCCCTTTGCAGAAATGTATAGTTTATGAGTAATTTCTTTTTGTAAAATCGTAACTTAACTTTTTTACACAGGAATATTGACAAAGTTAATTCTGCAACATCTTCAGCACTGCAGGAAGTGCAGCCTATTCGCCCTTGCGCAGCAAATCACAGAAACTCAGGGGCCTACGATTTGCTACAGCGAGCGGGGGCTGCTTTCCCTCCGTGCTTACGGCTTTACAAAACTTTAGGGATAGGGCAGACAAGACTATGTGAAGTCCTGGCATGCTTTTTTGGAACCGATTCGACCAATCGTATCTATAAAGTCAGGCTGCCCTAGACTCTGCTATGGTAATGAAATAATGTAATGTGAATTGTTATAGTATGCGCTAAAGGTCATATACGCTTACGCACCAACCTCAGTACACCCTGATAATGAGGTGGAGCAAATGTATGAGGATATCTCTAGAGCCATGCATTTCTCAAAAACCCACTAAACAGTCTTAATCGATAACTTCAACGCGAAACTAGGCACAAGAGAAAGTAGTGAGCTGAAAGTAGAGAAATTTTGAAAAGGGCAATGGAACCCAAAGGGCCAGCAGCTGGTCGACTTCATAGAGAAAGAGGGACTCTTTATAATGAAGTCTTTCTTCCAGAATTGACCCCACAGGAAGTGAACCAGGTAGAGCCCCGATGGTTCGACAAAAAACGAGATAGACTTCATTATGACGACCAGACGACAACTGTTCAGTGATATCGCAAGGGAATGGAAACGATCACCGAATGGTGAGAGGCACACTGAACCTAAATGTGGAGTTCAAGTCGGCACGTCGGTCGACGTCGCGGAGGTCACGTCTAATGAAGTCAATGGTCCGTCCCCCTCATACTCTAATCCAAAGTCCCGAAAACTTTCAGCTTGAGTTACAAAATTGTTTTCAGTACTTAGAAGACTGCAATGAAGTAGACGATATGAAAAACCTGATGAATGACAAGCTTGTGAAAACTGATGAATGACAAGCTTGTGAAAACTGTCCATTCGGTCGGCGCTAAGTTCTCTAAGGCCCGTTGCAGAAGAACTCTAAAACTCTCCCATGACACTCTTAACCTCATGGCTGTTAGACGGAAGACAAAGTCGCAGTCTTCAGCAGATTTGAAAGCGTACAGGCAACTGAACAGGCAGATCTCCAAATGCATGCGGCGGGATAATACAGCTCGTATTGAAAAAGCGATTGAGCGGAACCAGGGCTCCAAAGTCTTTGCAGTCTGTCTGCATCTGTCTGCCAGAAAGAGCCAACTGTTGAAGCTGAAGACCGAATGAGGTAGCATCGTTTCCAGCATACATGAGATTGAGAGTTTCTATGGGCAGCGGACACGTCATCGTTGGAGCCACACGTATGTGTGAGTAACGATCCAAGAGCAAGTCTTATCGGACACTACTTCAATGATATACCAGACGTCAGTCTG
The DNA here is from genome assembly GCA_907164705.1 of Parnassius apollo. Lineage (NCBI taxonomy): Eukaryota > Metazoa > Arthropoda > Insecta > Lepidoptera > Papilionidae > Parnassius > Parnassius apollo. Next base: position 33,060 of record CAJQZP010001665.1, on the reverse strand, counting down.
AGCGAGATTAGAATTGCTCTCCCACAAGCTTCTGAGCTTCTGAAAGCGGGTAGAAAAGTCGATACTTAAAATCCTAAAATCCTTCAGAAGCTCTTAATTCCGTCCTCCATGGTGGCACTACTCCGAAGGCGTGGAGCAGAAGCGTGGTAGTCCTGTTCTTCAAGAAAGGCGACAACGCTCTCTTTAAGACCTACAGACCGATTTCCGTTCTGAGCCGCGTCTACGTGCTGTTTTCGTGAGTCACTACGAATCGTCTCGCACGCAGACTCGACTTCCAGCCTGAACAAGCTAGTTTCCGAAAAGGCTTTAGCATCATAGATTACATACATACCCTTCGGCATATTGCACGGAAGTCCGAAGAGTACAATCTGCTACTTTGACTTGCGCATGTGGAATATGAGAAAGCTTTTGATTCCGTCGAAATTTGTTTGGTGCTACAGTCCCTTCAGCAGTGCCAAGTTGACTGTCGGTGTATCGACGTGCTGAAGTGTTTGTACAGTAGGGCTACGATGGCTATCAGAGTACAGAACCAGAGTATGAAACCTATCCAACTGCAGAGAGTTGTAAGACAGGGTGACGTAATATACCCGAAACCCTACACCGCTGTATTGGAAGATGTTTTCAACCTACTGGACTGGAAATGATACGGTATTAACGTCAATGGCGAGTATATCACTTACCTTCGATTTGCCGACGATATAGTCCTTATGGCAGCCTTATTGATATAGTGTCTCCCAACGGATAGGTGAAGATGGAAAAAACAAAAGTCATGTCCATGTCACACCTATGCCGGAAGTTTTGTTGGGAGCACTATGCTCGAAGTTGTTGACGAATATGTTTACCTGGGACAAAAAGTCCGACTACGTAAGTCCAACATCGGCCGAGAGGTCAATCTATGGATTCAACTCGGATGACAACGTTCGGGAGATTACGACACATCTTGTCGCCAGGCATGCCTCAAAACTAGATTGTACAACCAGTAGTGTTGCCAGTGATAACCTATGGATCTGAGATGTGGTCCTTCACTGCTGGCCGTATGAGGAAGCTCAAAGCCGCTCAGCTAGTTATGGAGAGGGTTTTACACGGTGTATCTCTGCGTGATATACTTAGGAATAAGAATATGCGCAGTAGAACCAGAGTGACGGACATAGCCGAACAGATTAGTAAGCTGAAGTGGTAATGGACCGGCTATATAGCTCGAAGAACCGACAACCGATGGGGAAGAAAGGTTCTCAAATGGCAGCCTTGTACCTGGCTTATCATCCAATCGGTCAGGGACAATCGGTATAGTCTCTTGAGTGCGGCGGCGCGCTGGGGACGTGCTGAGAGGAACCAATTTGTTTTGGCCAGCTTGGTCAACACAGTGGCAGGCGACGTGTAGGACGTCCCTCCAACTAGATGGACTGACGACCTGGTAAGACATGCAGAAAGTCGATGGATGCAGGTTGCTCAGGACCGTGCTTTGTGATATTCCTTGGGGGAGGCCTATGTTCAGCAGTAAACTTGTGAAGGGCTGTGATAAATGGTGAATGTATTATCATTACAACTTATAATTTTATATTGCAGCATCCATACATAGATGAAGTAGTAGGATACCAAACATTAGAAACAGGTGCTTATGTAGTTAAAAGGATACATGAGAATGGAAGTATCAGGGATATTTTATATGGTACAGAGTACTCAAAGAATTATTTAGCTAAATATGGAAACCCTAAAGTGAGGAAACCTTTTACCACTGGACAAATATCGCATTATGGATATCAAATATTACAGGCACTGAAATTTTTACATGATAAAGGCTTACCACACGGTTTGTAATTAAACATTTTATTATTGTATAATATATTACTTATGTTTTATTCAAGGAGGTTTTACTGAAATGACTTATTTACATATTTACATAACTATGTTGCTCTTTGAGTTACCTAATATTTTTATTTAAGATATATTAATGGTCACGTGGTTGTATACTAACTGAAGTTAACCTATGTCCAGAAACACAATTTTTAACTGTTGGATGAGACAATGTTGTCACTTTGACATAATATCCTGGCCTGTCTTCAATCTAATTATGTGATTGTTACATTATATATATATATATATATATATATATATATATATATATATATATATATATATATATATATATATATATATATATATATATATATATATTTATATATATATATATATATGATGAAGGTGACATACGAGCACACAGTCCACCTGATGGTAGGTGAATGCTGTGGCCCATAGACATCTTCATTTATCCTCAATTAACAATCAAAACGGAGATGCGTTGTCTCGATTCCAGAAAAAAGGGTCTGTGGATACGAAACACAGCTATTAAGCTGCAAACATTAAAAGCTCGATGTCTTTCCAAGTTCAAGTTGGTCTTACAAAACCTATGCCGTTGCATCGTGCAGTGAGACATAGGACACAGTATCCCCAAAACTGTTTACAAATGCATTGTAAGATGTTTTTAAGACGCTAAACTTGAATGGAAGCGACATCGATATAAACGACGAACAAATCTCATACTTACGCTTTCCCAATGATATCGTCGTCGTGGCAGAATCGCTACAAGAACTACAAGACGCTCTCAAAGAATACCAGCGTAAAATAGCAGTTCAGTGTTTCGTATGGTGAGTCTAAAAAAGCGGAGATCCATTTTACTGAAAACAAGGCATTCCATCTTAGTCCTCACGGGTGACAGCGCATTTGCATTTTGATTCGTAATCGGGAATAGATGTAGATGTCTATGGCCCACAGCAACCACTTACCACCAAGTGGATAGTGTGCTCGTTTGTCACCCTTATCTTGCTGAGCAGCCTAAATGAATCCTCCCAACGTGTCGGTCTGCGTATGTATTTAAATAAAATGAAGTCATGTTTAACAGTCATGTCATACCGGGTCCGATTATCGTTGACGGTGAAATCCTTGAAGCTGTTCAAGAGAATATCTACCTCGGCCAGATAATGTAGTTAAATATAAAAAACAACTTCGAGAAAGAAGCTGGTAGGCGAATTCATTTGGGCTGGGTAGCATTCGGGAAGCTTCGTCAGGCGTGTTTTCGCCCGTACCACAAGCTTGAAGACGAGTCTTTGACCAGTGCGTCCTGCCTGTAGTAACATATGGTGCCGAAACGTGGACACTTACGGTACGACTACTCCTCAAATTCAAAGTCACCCAGCGGGTAATGGAAAGAGCTATAGTCGGAGTTTCTCTGGTGGATAAGATTCGTAGCGAAGAAATCTGCCAAACAGCCAAGGTCACCGACGTAGCCTTCCGTATTTGCAGGCTGAAGTGGCAATGGGCTAGTCGCATCGGTCACAGAAGCGATAAATATTGTAGTAGGGTGTCATAGAGTGGAGACCGCGTTTAGGTAAACGTTGTGTGGGACGCGCCCTGGCTAGATGGAGTGACGATTTGCGCAAGGCGGCTGACAGCAACTGGATGCATGTATTATTGCTTAAATATGTCACAGATGAGAATAGTGAATGTCAAATATGGTAGTGAAAGTTGGGTGTGGCAGAAGAAGCACGAGAGTAGAATAAATGCAGTAGAAATGCGGTCGGTAAGGAGTATTTTAGGGCTGAGTCTGAGTGACAGGGTGGGAAACTGGGTGATAAAAGAAGAGTGTGGTTTGCAAGATGATGCGGTGACTAGGATTAAGAAAGGAATGCTTCGGTGGTTTGGTCATGTAGAAAGAATGAATGCGGAAAGACTGACAAAGCAAATATATGTTGCAGAAGTGAATGGAAGAGTCGGAAAGGGACGTCCTAGGCGGAAATTTGTCGACCAAATTGGCGATATACTAAAAATGGGCCAAATTAAGAGTACCCTTAACTGACGAGCATGTATGCGTAGGTATATGGATGTGGAAGAGGCGAGAAAGGTATATCAGGATCGTGCTAAATGGAAGTCTGTAGTCTCTGCCTACCCCTCTGGGTGACAGGCGTGAGTGTTTATGTATGTATGTATGAGTATAGTTACAGCCATTGTGTCGGGGACTTCCCACGTGTCCTCAAAATATACTATTTCTATTCCTTCATCACCAAGTATGTGGTAAACTACCATTTAAAAGCAACAATTTCATTGGTGTCGGCGGGGATAGATCCCAGGTTGCTCATACAGTGAAGTTCACAGTGAGCATTTAGCCTCTAAACTGCTAATACTGTATGTGATAATAGATATTTATTTGCGAGTTGTGAACCCGAGTCATCCTGTTTGACGTAATCTTAATTTTAATTATTAAAATAAATAGCAAATTTTTAACTTCAGTCTTTGAAAAACATTTTTGTATTAACACATGTAGCACGCACATAATAATAATCAATCTATTCTATTTCTATTCTATTCTAATTTTCTTCTGACTTCTTATGCTATTTGATTATGTCTAAATTATTTTTTAATAGATTGTTAAAAGTTTATTTTTTTTACTTTCAGGTCATATACACCCAGGTAACATAACAATAAAGAATCAAAAAGTACTATTAATGGACATAGAGAATGCGCTGATGGGTGTGCCTTGCTTTTATCGTCATTACTTGTTAGAACTGAAACATACCACGACGGCTGAAACCATAGATGTGTATTGCTTTGGTCGTACGCTGTATGAAATGGCGTTGGCTACAACTTTAGAACAATATTACTGTGATTACTACCCTGAAGAAATCTCGGAAGATTTAGGTGAGTGGTAAAATGGATGGATTACTGTATGTTTTCATGGATTAAATTAATTGAATATGGGAAGTCACAATACTTAAGATCCGATAGTTATTATAACATAACAATGGTACATATTAATTCATCATCATCAGTACAACAGATCACAAGGCTACTGCTGAACTTACCTATTGATTGCTCTGGCTATGGCTATATATTTATGGCCACAGATGCCATATTTGCAGGTGGGTTGGCAACATAAGTTTTTTGTTACTACTTGAGTTGTTATTATGAAGATGCTGCTGCCCATATCCTGTTTCATTTTCCTCTGTCGCCTCTTGCGACATCCTACGGGACGGTATGGGGCATTAGATCCCCTTACTAGAAAGGGGATCTATTTAGGATGAACCTAAATGTATAGGGGTGTACCTAGATACACTATTACTACATAAATTTTATATATGAGCCGTGGTAGCTCAGATGTTTAGCGCTCGCTGTAAATTTCACAGTACGCGAGAAAACCGGGTTCGATACCCGCCGGCACCAATGAAATTGTTAATTGCAATTTTAAGTGCTGATTTACCACGTGCTCGGCGGTGAAGGAAAACATAGTGAGGAAACCTGCATGTCTAAGAAATAAGAGAAAAAAAAAGAAAAAAATAATAATAATTCGAAGACCTGTGAAGTTCGCCAACATGCATTGGGGCAGCGCGGCGGACACTTCCTTGCCCTATTACCCTCTCAGAAATGAGAGGAGGCCTGTGCCCAGCAGTGGGACATATATAGGCTGTAACTTTACTTTTACTTTACTTTTTTTATATATTACCAGACCTCTGTCACTCTTGCTACTTGCGTGATGTAAATGTGAATTTAAATTACCTAAAATTCAATGTATCTAGAGTCGCGCGGAACCTCAGGTTACATTCGCAGTCAGGGCTAGCGCGTTTTAGGCGGGCGACGTACTTAGTGAATTTGAAAGTTTTTAACACGGTTTATTTCTGTAACTGCATGTATAAATATTTTGTTTATCGTTTAGTATTTTTAGTTATAGGATAATATAGTTGTATTAATTTTAGGGTAATTTATATGTATATTATAGATATAGAAAATAAGTTCATTAACAATTTTGAAAACATAATAATGTAAAAACCAGCTAATAATTTATTAAAATATTAACGAATATTAATTTTATCATTATGTGTCCATATTTTACCTCTCTATTACGTTCACACACTTAATCTTTTCCATTCTTTTTTTTCATTTACAAGTTCAATACAAAAACATGAGTAAAGTAGGATCTATAAACCACAAAGGTTTGTAAATAATGCAATCAAACATACATCGATATTTCCATATGGGTTTGATAAAGAAAAATAAAATATAAATGTAATATTACATTGTATACAATGTAATATTACATTTATATTTTATTTTTCTTGTGTAGTATACTCTTGAAAGTATACTCTAGAAAATGAACTACATTGTATAACTTAGGTAATTAAATGACTAGACGCTTGGTAAGTAAATTCTAATTATCAAGATCAGTGTTATAGGAAGTAATATTTTAATTTTTTCTTTATATTTTCTCGTGTAATGTTATTATGTACCTAAATTAGAGGGTAAATTGTTAATTAATTGGGGAACTAAATAAGTAGCTATACGTTTGCCGTAGGTGTTATAAGCACGGGTAGTATAAAATCGAAATATTTGCGACTGCGTGCGCTTATACAAGGGCTGTAAATTTTTTTCAGTAAGTGTTCAATAATTGTTATTATGAGACAATAAAAAATATAAGACATTATATTAAACTAAAAAAGTTGTATGATATACGTACTGTAATTTTTAATACTTGTTGAAAGCCCCTAGGTAACCACGGAATATCCTCCGTGACGTAGGAGGGGAAAATATACTAAGGCATATGGAAACTCGCGCGCAGCGATAAAGTTTAATTTATTTTTCGTGCCTGATTTATCTTAATAATTATTCTATTAAAACGTCAGCATGTTCTCAACATAAAAGAAGTACAAGTGCTGTACGTAATACTATTATTTATTTTGTGATATTACTCGAAAATGGCTGTAACGATTTTGATGAAATTTTTTGTGTGTTTGAGATTAGATGGATGATTTAGATTTACAATTGGACTCGTTATTTATTGTTTTTTGTACACCACAATACAGAAACATCAAGTACAGTTAAAACTAAATTAAAGTATGTACAATAGGCGGTCTTATCACTCTGAAAGTGTTCTCGTTAGTAGCCGGGGTGAATTACTCGTTGCAAATAAAATACTATAAGATATCATTATACTAACTTATTTTGTTACTGATAAAAAGTAATGTTGTTTTCAGAATCAGTCTTGCGACTATGCCTCTCGTCAACGTTTTGCAAGCATGGTGGAATCTCGTTGGATCATCTTCTGAAGCATCCGTTTTTCACGCGTGCAACTCTCAACGGTTTTACTTTGGCGTCACATGTTGACTCTCGCACGCATCTCAAATTTCCATTACCTCTAAAGGAAGAGATCAAAAAGGCTATCGCCACAGTCGAATTACGATTGAAAGCTGACCAAAAATTGGTACAATGAAATTCTGTGTTGTTTTAAAATTTGCCTCAATCGATTTTAGTTATAGCTCTTACAAATTGATTTAAAATGAAACAAATAATAATGATTTTCTTATATTAATACGAATACTAAACGTCCAGACGTAACATAAAAACTAATTTTAATAAAAAAATTGATAACATTAGTTTTATATATTAAAAATATTAATCATAACTTAATTGTAGATTAAAGTTCTTTAAGTCAATATTTATTTAATTTTTAATGATACTAATATAATTAACATTTTTACTTTTAGTTAAGAAGTGCAAAGAGAGAAGTAAGAATTCAAGAAATACTAAGTTCAGAACAAGAGATGAAGAAGCTGAAACGGAGAGCGGTTAGTAGTATAATTTGTTTATAGAAGGACTGTGACGAATGTGCACCTGGTTTTCAACAATCACCTATCGAAACACAGCAGTAATATGCGGCTGAAATATCTTTCAGTGTTGGCAAAATAATATATCCTTTCAGATGCGGAGACTCTAACCGTAATTCTCCGTTGACTACGGAGCTGTTTAATAAAATGGACGGCTGATTGGGCCCAATCCGTTTAAACGCAATTATCTTGATTTTGGTATATCGAATACTATAATATGTATACATTTCTGAATTCTCTATGAAATTTCCTATAAACGAGTATATATATTTAATAAAGTTTAAAGTAGTTAGTATAACTAAATATAGAATAAAGTCAAAACTATCATATTTCTCAATGACACAAAGTTTTTTAATAGTTCAATTTTATTTTATTTTAATTTTACGTCTATTGTTTACAATATTTTATGTGCAAAATCATAGGCTACAATACAATTTTTTATCCTAAAACGCATTAATAATAAGCTTACAAGAACCCACAATCAATTTACACCGATGTAGCATGTAGTTCGGACCAGATGCGGCATAATGCGGCGTAATGCTTTAGTCAATAAAAATAGTTTTTTTATTTCATTACAATGATTCAGTCTTAAATCTCTCTTTTTCTTTACATGATTCAGTCATCTTTCAATAGATCTTGCTAAGTTTTAGAAATCCGATAAAGTATTTCATAAGTACTCTTAATGCCGATATCAAAATTTTAGTCGTAAGTGCCATATTTATTGAAATTTTTTTTTTTTTTATAGAATAGGGTGACAAACGAGCACACAGTCCACCTGATGGTAAGTGGTTGCTGCGGCCCATAGACATCTACATCTATCCTCCATTAAAAATCAAAATACAGATGCGTTGTCACCCGTGAGGACTGAGATGGAATGCCTCGTTTCCAGTAAAAAGGGTCTCCGGTTCTCTACACTCACCATACAAAATACAGCAGCATTAAGCTACTATTTCACGCTGGTATTCTGTAAGAGCGTGGTCCTTCCCCAGTCTAGCCGACCCATTCGTGCTACAACTATACTACTAATATAACTGCAGCATGGCTCTACCACGTAAATTAATAAAAATTAATTACTTTATTTGAGCAAACAACCTTTAACAGCACCTGTACAGAAATAAAGATTCATTCATTCCTTTAAAAACCATAAAAGCGCTCAAGAGTCACTCCCGCTGATGTAGAGTTATAAATAACGTTTTTTGTAAACAATACCCAATGCACCATAATATGTGTCGAGTGACAGAGGCGCCGCGAGGTGCTCAGCGGTTATGTTACATTTCAAATAACCAATAACATTATTTCTCCAAACGGTAACATATTTCCTTTAACACAAACAATAGCTACGAAATAATAAAATTTAAAATAAACATATCTCTTTCTGAAATAAAAAAAATATTATTTATGTATATTTTCAAAGAACCCACTTCTTATGCATTATACAAAAATATGCCACAATTAAAGTTCGATTCTGCACTTTTTTGTGCATCATGTACTAGTTCTTTAAAACATTTTTTATACGTAGTAGAGCCATGCTGCAGTTATATTAGTAATACAGTTGTAGCACGAATAGGCCGGCTCGACCGGGGAAGGACCACGCTCTCACAGAATACCAGCGTGAAATAATAGCTTAATGCTTCTGTGTTTCGTATGGTGAGTGTAGAGAATCGGAGAGCCTTTTTGCTGGAAACGAGGCGTTCCATCTTAGTCCTCACGGGTGACACGCATTTTTGCATTTTGAGTTGTAATCGAGGATAGATGTAGATGTCTATGGGCCGCAGCAAGCACCACAGGTGGACTGCGTGCTCGTTTGTCACCCTATCCTATAGAAAAAAAAAAACATACAAAATAAAGAGGTGTATTCATTTCAACGATGAGAGCCGTGGTGGCTTAGAAGAGCCGTGGTAGCTCAGATGGTTAACTCTCGCTGTAAATTTCATAGTACGCTAGCAAGCAGGGTTCGATCCCCGCTAGCAAATTGTTAATTGCAATTTTAAGTGCTGATCTACCACGTGCTCGGCGGTGAAGAACGACATTGTTAGGAAACCTGCACGTCTGTGAAATAAGAAAAAAAATATTTCGAAGACATGTGAAGTTCGCCAATACGCATTGGGGCAGCGCGACGGAAACTTATTTGCCTTTGCCCAGCTGTGGGGCGTAAAAAGGCTGTAACTTAACTAACTTAAGTATTCATTTCGACGATGAGAGAGCCCTGGTAGCTCAGATTGTTAGCTCTCGCGTTAAATTTCACAGTACGCTAGCACACCGGGTTCGATCCCCGCCGGCATCAATGAAATTATTAATTGCAATTTTAAGTGCTGATTTACCTTTGCTCGGCGGTGAAGAAAAACATCATGACGAAGTCTGTCTGATAAATAAAAAAAAATATTTCCAAGGCATGTGCAGTTCGCCAACACGCATATGGGCAGCGCGGTGGATACTTCTTTGCCGTAAAACCCTTTCAGAAGTGAGGGAAGGCCCAGCAGTGGGACGGAAAGAGGCTGTGTAACTTAACTAACTTAACAATTTCGACGATGATAGTCTGAAATAATTAGCTGAACAAGTTATAGCTAGGCAACAATAAAAACTAAATGGATGGATAGACATAAGTATAAAATTGAATAAATATATAACATAGGTACTTATTTCTTTAAAAGGCTCCTGGTACTTGTTGGATTTACTGTATCTACAGTACAATTCATTTACGAATGGTACTGTAGGTAGCAGTAATCTTGCTATAGGTTGAAACATAACGCAACGTTACACGATTTGCAAAGTACATACAGATAAAATGTACATTAAAAAAAACCAGTATAAGAAATATGTGTCTGAGGTGACCTTAAAAACTACAACCTGTTCATATTAAATTAAAAAAAATAAAAATTTCAAATATTAAATATTAAAAAATATTAAAAAGCATATTATGTAAATACTATCTAATTTTCTGTTTTAATAAATTGTTTAAAAAATTCCGAAGTCTTGTGTTAACATACATGACATATCCAAATGCCACATTCAATTTTTTATAAATCCTCGAATAATCGTGGAGTCAACCAAGCTCCATTTCTCTGCTCGAGGGCACTAGATTCTTTACCATTCTAACCATTCAAACGAATTTGAACTTGATGCAGTATGGCAAACTTTAGTTCCTTTTTTCGCCACACGCAAAACAGAGAACTAGAATTCACTTCTACGAACGTCTCAAAAATGGACATTATTGCACCTATTGCGTATATACATTAAAATTTTAAAAATATTGCACTTTATCCACATTTTGATGTACTAAAACTGTGAACGATGAACAATTATACATATTTTAACACAAAACTGACAGTCAACACTAAAATTTTACGTACATTTCAAGTCAACTTTCCTCAACCAGCATGTTAGTTTTAAGATAGCTGTTTGCTTCATACATATTACAACGATTTTACACGTACTTAATAAGATAAAACACAAAATGAGATTACAAATAAGAAGATTACTTACCCAGGCATTGTTTTAACACAATTCACTACACAATAAATATAAATTAATACAAAATAATTACAAACAACTTCGTCGTTAGCGCGCGTCAATCACATTAATGGCTGACTCAAGGAACGGACGACATTTAAGAATGATGTAAATAAAATATACTACTAAAGTGTATAAGCTGTGGGGTTTTTATGCTAGCCTTTTTTATCCTGTACACATTGACATATGGTAGAATGAGTTAGAAATAGCGCATATGCTTTGTTTCTTCATTAAAAGAGCGGGTAAAAATGTCTAACACTTGGACGCCCGCAGTCAACGGATATATTTTCGTGTCCAAGTCTTGGACATCCGCAGTTGAGAGGATATAGATATTTAATTGCTACCAAACAAAATTACAAAAATGAGTACCTAATGTCATTTCACATTTTGTTTGTTTGGATCACATTTGTTTTTGTTATAAAGAATATTAACAATATTATAAACATTACTAATATCCCCCTTAACCACTATTGGTAAGCTTAAATTGCTTGTTACGAGTGGTTCACGCCAGTAGTCGAATGGCGGATTCGAACCCACGACGGTTAGTTAGGTTTTAATGAATTAATGTTTCTTTTGGTATTTGCTGAATTATTTCATTATAAACAGACTTCCTGCCAGAAGTACCGGTTACTCGACTCCATCGAGTTTTGGTGCGATGTAAAACATGTTTTTTTTTCTCATTTTGTGTATCACTTTTCGTGCGAGATTAGAAAATACCATTGAGCTTCTTCAAACAAATTCTGACTTGTATGTATGTTGATTGTAGAAGAAACGTGACAGCGTGTGGAAGTCGACGTCGTCGTTAGCTGAGACGGTCCGGTCGCAAAGCGCCAGTACTGCTTCGTCGCCCACTCCGCCCACGCTCCGTGAGTCCCGTATTGGCTTGATATCTCATTTATTGTACTTGCAGTTACCGTAACAGCCTGTTAAAATCCACTGCTGAACATAGGCCTCCCCCATAGATTGCCTCATAAGGGGGTATTTGCCATAGTGGCAAGCAGGTTGGCAACCGCTGTTTTATTTTTAGTTATTAGGAAGACACTTCTGACTATCTCCTGATTTGGTTCCCTTTGTCGCCTATTACGATACGACACCCACGGGATGATATGGGGTAGTGGTTACCCACCACAACACTACACATACTTAATTCGAATTTGTTGTTAACACTGTGGAAAAATTGCACAATTATATTTATTGCACATAGCGCTTAATTGGCTGGTTGGTATGGGGTGGAAATGGGGGATTACATTCATGTGGTTACTTTCTCACTAACAATCTGCCCATTTCGAAGTTAGTGAATTCATAGTCAAATTCTCAGATGAAGTATAAAAAGGTAGGTATCGCACCTAGAACAAGAAACTGTAACCAATTTTATAACTTTGTGTGAGTCAGAGAAGTGTTGCCTCTTTTTTTTTCAAAGTCCCTGAAAATCGAGATACAATACTACAACTATAAGAGTGATGTACGATGCGAATGCGAAAGTATATCTGTCTGTTTTAACAAATTTCAACAATTTGACAATTCAAAAAAAGATGAAGCACGTAGGAGGCGTCTGTAGATCATTTAAAAATCTTGTTGATAGATTGTCAAGTGAGCATGTATGTAAGCATCGAAAAATATACAACATATGTAATGTAAAACATGTTTATTATAAAAAATAACTTAATACTAAAAAAACTAGTTGGAATAAAAAATAAATTTCTATGGAATTAAAAATATACTCTTCTAAATGAAGAAAAATAAGTATATTTTAGTAAATGCAAAATAGAACAAACTCCAGGAGGGCACAAAGGAGTGTTCTAATTTGTACCCCGGGTAGGAGAGATATGAAGTATAAGCCGGAGAGGACACCTGAGTCTCGGTTAAAATGAGCAAGGCCGGCTTCGCCGTCTCCGGGTGGTAGTGGACAGCATTAAGATTGGAATGAAGTGTCCTGATGTTGCAAAAATTCATGGATAGCGTGACAGGGGACCCATTGGTCTTATTGCTCCGCTTGCCCCTAGCAGTTTTAGTCGCGAGCAGAATCCCCTCCCCCCTTCCCCTCAGAATACGTCGAGCAGCCTAAGCACCCACGCTCAGGAAGAGTAAAGTAGCTTGGTCGTAGATGCTCAGTGCGGGATTCTCAGTCACCAGGAGTGAAGGTACCCTCGTGGGGTAGTTTTTATTTGATTCCGCTACGATGTTAAGGGGGAGGGGGGAATTGGGCTTCCAGCCCAAGTAAACCGCAGAGGTAAACCTCTACTTCACGCAGGTATTCTGTGAGGTCGTACGGTACTACCCCGGTTCAAGCTGGCCCATCCATGCGACATCAATAACCGCTGCGTGGCTCTACCACTCAAGATGTCATGTCAAGAGAATGGCTGCCATTTTGGTTCATTTCAGCTCAGTTATATAGCAGCTACCCTTAATTTTTTTATAGGATAGGGTGAGAAATGAGCATACAGTCCACCTGATGGTAAGTGGTTGCTTTGGCCCATAGACATCTACATATATCCTCGATTACGAATCAAAATGCAGATGCGTTGTCACCCGTGAGGACTAAAATGGAATGCTTCGTTTCCACTAAAAAGGTCTCCGGCTCTCTACACTCACAAAGCAAACAACAGCATTAAGCTACTATTTTACGCAGGTATTCTGTGAGAGTGTGGTCCTTCCCCGAACGAGCCGACCCATTCGTGCTACAACTATACTACTAATAGTATAACTGCAGCATAGCTCTACCACGTAAACAATTCATGTCTTAATAAAATATTCGTTGGTAGCCTAAATTCATAAATATTTTTTGATAGTAAAATAGTTTGTAAGTACTCAACAATTAAAACAGAAACATCAACGACTTAAAAAATTAAATATTTACCTTGACTTCAATTTGATGTAACATAATAACAACTAATTAAAAAATATGCTGACTACATATATTTTTATAACTTAGCCTAAAATTAATTACCTAAATCTTGGACCATTAGAAATAATAAATACTGGCAACATTCTCCCGTTACCTAATCTCGAAGCATTGACATTTGTGCTTCGAATAACCTTCAAAATTGTGTTGGAATAACAAATTAAAATATAGTTAAATGAGTGTTTGCGAGTGAAACTTTACTTTAGCATTGTTTTTGCACACATTTAACTACACAGGACGGCATTTTGTAGGGAAATTTACTGCACGACGCCCCGGGAAGTACTGAGCGAAAATGAGCTTAGTTTGATGCATGTGTGTGCGTGAACGCGTGAGCTTACATAAAGGAGCGGAGTTTTTTGGCTTCACGAATAACAAAGGCCGCGCTGTATCTATCTTTTTTACTTCATCTGAGTCATAAGTACATTGATTACTCGCTTGTAGCTAAGTTGTGATAAGGTATGTGGGCCAATTCACCTATCCCGTATTCTGAGTATTGGCAAATCCAAAGAGGTTGTTGATGTGTGTGTTGTGGCGTGACTTGCGAAGTATTTGTGAAGATTTTGACGATAGGCTATCGTCGATGGCTTAAATCAGTGGTAGTTGATAATGATAGTATGCCAAGGCGCCCAACTGGATGAAATAATTACCGTTAAAGCCTTTCAACGGTTCACGGCCTCATCCATAGATTGTCCCATAGAGTGCATATTTGCCACTTTTTTTAAAGTAGTTGTTATTAGAACGATGCTGCTGCCCATTTCCTGGTTTGTTTCCCTTTGTCGTGTCTTAGGACATGCACAGGATGATATGTGGTAGTGGATACTCTTACACTATGTTGATGCTGCACATCAGCTATATGTAAAACATATAACTGATATAAAACAACAAACAATGTGTAGCTGATGTAAAGTATCAACGTTCTAGGAAGTCTACAGTGTGTAATCGTATCCTAGACGGCCCTAACCATTACTCAGATTTTATAGACCACAAATCCTCCCGAAAGAACACCGATTCCTACCAAGGATGATATGTGAGGCTATTGAAATTAAAAAAACATCCTAATTTCATTAGAGAAGGAGGCTGGGTACTACCACCTGCTTGTGACCCCATAATCAATAAAATTAAAACTAAACCCAAGCATACCACTGCAAAACTTCAAGACATAGTGAGTTCATTTTGCATAGATCGGACCATAAACAATAATTTAAAAAGCTGAAGGTACTCCGGGTTTAACAATGACATCGGGACCTCAGTCACCTCAGTTCCCCGTGACCATGGGTGCTGGAAAGCATCCGAAACGTCGGGAATTAAAAATAATTAAAAATTAAACGCGATAAAATCCGTAAAAGTAGTTTTAAATAATGTTAAACGTGTTGTTCCAGCGAGCGACACTTGCGGGGCCGGCCCTGCAGCCGCCTGCGCGCCGGACGCGCGGGGTGCGCTGCTGGATGCCATCTGCTCGTTCGACAGGACGCGCCTCGCGCCCGTCAACTCGCGGTGAGCCACGCTCACCCACCTAACTATTCTACACATTCTGAGAGAACCTTTCATATTTAGTGTTCGTCTAATCGAATTAAATATTTTAACCCCTCAAGCCCCTTAAAAATCCCGTGCAGTCGCATTCGCCCGGCAAATCTCGAGCCCTCGCAAGCGACCGCACCCACCCACAGCACTTAAATCCATTAAAACTTATATTTAGAGACGGCTTTTCTAGTAAGAAGTTTAGCATTATAAAATCTATACGAAATTCTCTATCTTGTGGTCTAAACAAAAGGCAGGTATTACTTCATTACAAAAAGATTTTATTGTATTTTGATAACAAAAAGAAAATATACCAAGCGAATGTCGGCAACGTGAAAATCAATTATTTCTATATATTACTAGAAATTATTTACGTAAATAGATAAATTGTATTCACACAAAAACTTTCTTTACAATTTTATAATAAAACACTATACTAAAACATAAGAAAAATCCAAAAATCAACATAATAACATTCACGCGAAAATGGCGTACGAAATAAACATAGATTATAAATATATTTTTAACATTAATATATATAAATTTTAATAAGATAACAGTTTTTTTTATTGCACTAGATGATAGAGTATTTCATACTGATTATATAATGCCAAACTTCTTCATAGAAAAGTAGTCTCTATATATAAGTTTTTATGGGTTAAAGTGCTGTGGGTGGGTGCGGCGACCTCATGAGACCGCTAGGGATTTGACGGAATATGGCCGCGGTCGCATGCGACCGCGTGGGGGTTGAGGGGTTAATATTATGTTTTATATGCGGTATAGCCACGCTGTAGCTATATTATGGTTTTAGAATCGACCGGGGAAAGGACCCACGAACTCACTGTTTTATATGGTGAGTGTAAAGAATCAGGGACCTTTTCTACTGGAAACGAGGCATTCCATAAGTCAAAGTTGCCCAAATTTTTTCTTTTATTGAATAAATGAGAAATTAATATTGTATAAAATATTTTTATTATCTTACAATAGATGTAGGTTATTCAGAAATTTTTATCATTGAAACTATAGGTTTATGGTAATGAACGAGTTCTTCCGACAAACGATAATTTTCTATATAGTCTGTGTTTATTTAATACTCTAAATTCACGAAAGTTGCTAGCATGACGGCGACTCATATAAATCCAAAGAATATGCTTCTTGTAATAAACTATATTAATGTTAAAAATATTTTTATTATCTTACAATACATGCAACTAGTCTACACGCATACGTCTAGTAGCACGCACACAAACACTGTGCCGAAGTCTGCCGAACTTAAACGATGTTAGACGATGTTGGGTTTTCGGGTCTTAGGTTTTTTTCGTTACGGAATTTCTTGATTCGGTCGCTGCGCTCAAAGCCCGCGATAAAAGCTATGCAATAGCTTAAAAATACAATGTTTCAATAATTTTGGGAAACGTTTGTTCTCCTGAGCAATTCGACACCATTTTATATTTACCTTATATTTACCTTTGTCCCAGGACTTTAGTCATTGTTTTTATTTTACTCCTCCCTCGAATCCGGTCCTATCTGAAGGATACGTGCAAAGCAAAAATGTTTTATTTTCTGTCATTATTTTACTTTTGTAAATTGTTTTTATGATATAAATAATTGTAATTAATTGAATTGATTGTTACTTTGCGGAAATGCATTAAATTAAAGTTGTCAAAAATTAAATTTCTTAGATCTGATGATGTGCCTTACCTTTTTTGAAGAGCACCTCCCTCAATTGCGTGCACTATCCCCGTCACCACTACTCCCAACACCACTGCACTCGAAAAGACACCACCGTCGATAATACGACACGTGTTTCGCTTCTACACGCGGCATCGTCAGGTGAAGTAGACTCTGTGGCTGACCGCTAAGATTGGCTTTAACTTAACAAATTAATTTTTGACAACTGTAATGAAAAATTGTTATAAATGAGATCTAAATTATAAATTCAATTAAAGATTGATGTCGTAAATGTTGTAGTATGAATTATGAAAAATTGTACGCGCTTCACGCTTAATGTATTTAGTCATTTTTAAATCTGGACGCTGCTGTTGCATTTGAATATTGACACCTCAATGAGGGCTGATAATCTTCCGCTCACCAGATGTCGCTAGATGACATTGAGGTGAAGGTTTTTGTTACACAATGTGATTAAATAGAAAAGTTTGTCAGTTTCTAGCATGACAGTTAGAGAACAGGAGAACGATCGCCGTAGAAAATAGTGTCCCAGAAATATGGACACCATAAGTGAGGCGCTGCGGCCGCTAAGTTCGGTCAATAAAAAGTCATTTTCCGATCAGTCTATTTTTCCGATCAGATGCTAAACCACTTGCACGTCCACGCACGATAAAATATTTCTCAATTTTTTAATGTTTCTTTTTGTCAAAAATTACAAAATTACGGAGCATGAACATTTTCTCATTAAAATGAAATGAAAATTTGTACATTATTCAACTTACTTCATTTACTTGGACTCACAAACAGCTAACTTCGCAGTCACTACTCACCGACGTCAGCGCCGTTTTAAATTCTACAATTTTCAAGGACAGGCGTGCTATCCTTTAGTACGTAATGATCGTTCTCCTGTTCTCTAACCTTCATGGTTTCTAGAGTGTATTATTAATATACAAAATATCTTAGTGATTTGCTCTTTAATTTTTTGCACATTTTTAACTCTTTTTAAAAAAATTCTACCTTTATGAATATTAATGGTTTTGTTTATTTATTTTTAATGTAATTAATATAAAATATAACTAATAGTATAGAAAAAATAAAAAAATACCTTTACATTTAAAAAAAAAATAACTTCCCGCTATGTATCTGTCAAATATTACACCTCATTTTAAGTGGCGCCGCCCTGGTGGCAGAAAAAGTGGATTTCGTCGACAGCCCTCATTAATTATTAATTTCGCCATTCTTGATTTTTAACTTTTTGCAATATAACTTATTTTTTTCTATTTTTTACTAAATTAGCTCTGTCCCATTTTTATCGGCTTGACGGCTCTGTGGAGCAGTGACTTAGTAATGATTTGCAGCGCTGAGGGCCGCGGGTTCGAATCTCGCACGGAACAAGTATTTGTATGGGCTCCAAATAATTGTTTTGGGTCTAGACGATACAGGAGAAAATCCTAGTGTGGATGTAATGTTTCAAAAACAATTAAAAAATTATACACGAATTGGTTTGATCGCGTTTTCTTATGCTCTAATCCATACACACCTAACATATAAAATAATATAGTTTACACATGAAGAAATTTAAATTATGGTATTGTGTCCAAGTCTAATCGCAGTTTACATTCATGAGTTATAGATACTATAGATGTATAATGCTTTCGTCTGAATTACATGCTTATTTAGTGTTAAGTATAAAATTTCATATTTGCTGTTTATTGTTATTTTTGGCATATTAAGTTATTTTAATTATTTTATATAAATATAGTCGCCGACCTGTGTACCGTAAATTAGTCTAACGTGTTTCGGTCATAATTGTAATTTATATATATTTTTATATTTACCCAAAGATTGAATGAAATCGGTATTAGATAGTGAACGTGTATAATTTATTTGTACCCATGTTAGTACGTGGGAATAAAAATAAATATTAAAGATCATGATTTTCTGTGTTTGATTAAGTAATAGAAGATTTTATATAGTAATACAAGTGTATAAAATAATATACTGTTTTACATTGATAACTACAGAATATAGGGACACTTTAATTTATCTGTGACATTGTTATAAAATCTTCTATAACAATGTCACACATAAATTAAAGTATCCCTATATTCTGTAGTTATCACTGTAAAACAGTATATTAATTTATACACTTTAATTACTTTTACAGTCATATGGCCTTATGTTGGTGCTTGACTGAAGGCCAGTTTTTGGCAGTAGCTAAAGCGTAAGATTGTTTAGCTATTGCCGAAGCGTACGGTTCTCTCGTATATAAAAACTTGATATAAATTGCAAGTTTTACAAATAATACATAATATTCAAAAACATGAGTGAACAGGCTTTTGTTACGCTAGGACAGCGCGATTTATCATTTTGGACTTCATCACCACTAACCACAGAATACTATAATTACATACATAATAGAACGAGGGAGTGGGCGGAGCCCGTGTAGCCACTAAAATGTAACTAACACGTCAATTCACACGTATAAATGTCAACACGAGATGTGTTTTGACATTACAATCGTTTCCAAATTTCACATGCAAATTATTTAGAAAATGCCAAATTGCACGCTATTTACAAATAAATACGTATTAAAATCTGTCTGTCAACACAGCGAATCGGGTTAGTAGTAGTGATAATACTACGTAATTGCTTGTATGTGTGCTCCCGGCGACGCCTATCCTCGTACAAAATAAGTTTGACAGCCATTCTATTGTGTATTATAGTATTTTATGCCACTAACCATCAGGTGGGATTGTGGTCAAGCACTGGTTTATAATAAGTGAAAAAAAAAATAACAATGTTTGTCACCCCGGGGGAAAGGCTTTTTTTTCATTTAGCGCGATCCCAACATACCTCTCACTTTCTTTACATCCATATACCTTAGCATACATGCTCGTCGGTTACACTCTTAATTTTAAAGCTCAACGCGTAGTAGTGATAATTAAAAAAATTGTAGTCATTTTGTTTTATGCGTTATTATGTTGAGCTCTTAATACATGTTTGAATAAAGCATTTGAAGCGTCTACTTGTTGAAATTATTATAATCAAGCAAAAAAAAAAAGCCAAAACACGTTACACGAAGGGGAGCCCCCTTTAATTTTTAATTTATTGTTATTATTTGTTGTAATAGCGGCAACAGACACATCCGTAATAGGTAGACAGTTGAAATGTACACATTCAACAGACACATCCGTAATAGATAGACAGTTGAAATGTACACATTCTGTGAACATTTCAACTGTCTACCTATTACGGATCATGAGATACAGCCCGCTGATAGACAGAAGAACAAACCGCGGAGGCTAAGTAATAGAGTCCCGTTGGTTACCCTTCGGGCACGGAGCTCAAAAAGAAGGAGTAAAATAAAGAGAAGTAACATAAACCAGTTTAGTGCTTATTATTACACAGGGATGATCTGAGGGATAAATTAGTATTACAAAGTAGCTTTAGCTACCTGCCGCTATCGATTTCCGGTGTCGTCATCCTGTCTTGCCTATAGGTTGTCAACCGATATTACCACTTCAGCTTACTGTTCCTTTGTGCTCCATTGCTATCGTATCGTTTTTATTGCTTTTTGCTGTTATCAGAAAGATGCTGCTGTCCATCCTCTGCCTCAGTTTCCCTCAGTCGCCTCTTACGACACCCACGGGAAGATATGGGGTAGTAGGTATTCTTACCTGCCACTACACGGGAACTCGTAAAAAAAATCAAATGCTACCTATCTTCAGGAAGGTTAATCGAAAGCTTTATTACCATGGATTTATTTATTATTTAATATTAGGATATAAATCCTAGTATAACTGCCGACATAAGTCGTGAGCACACTTTTTATTGGTCGATACGACGTTGACCACGCTGACGTTCAACGTGATTGGTTCATCAGTCGATTCTCGTCGTCTATTGGTTTCGAACGTATCATTCGGCTTCCGTACACTTCAGAGCAATAATTTTAATGACAACTTTTTTTAATAAGTTTATTTTCGTTAATTGTTTTTGTTAGCTCGTTGTTAATTGTTGTTTGTGTATTCCTTGTTATTAATTGTTATTTCTTGTTTTTAATTATTTTTGTTGTTATAATTTGAGTGTTCTGATTTTGGCCTAAATATGCAGAGAAGGAAGAATTCGGTGTTTAATAGACAATCCCGACAAATTTTCTATTCAGTGTTTAATTACATGAAAAAATTAGGTACTGCGAAAAACATCATAGACGTATATAAACAGACTGCTGAGGCGACTAATGTAGTACTGTAGCTACTGTACGGCGCACCGCAACACCAGATTTTATGGAAGGCTTATCACCTCTTCCGTCTTCTTAATAAAATAATCAATTCTAACCACCAGGTATACATTAAATACTTATATATATATATATATATATATATATATATATATATATATATATAGTAGATAATAAAATCACGGACACGAATATCTGCAACATTACTGTATCAAGGTAAAAGTTGATGTGTTCGAGTAAACATTTTCATAAAAGTCGCCGAAAATATTAAATTACGAATTGAAATAATAAAGGTATCCAATAATTTTGCACGTTTATTTATTACAACAATTTGTTTAATCTTTTTAAAGGCATCATTACGTTTCTGCAGAATTGTAGAAATGATCGTTTGACCAATATCAGGCAATGGGTTTAGGCCCATTATTGTCAATAAATCAAGGTAAACCTTCATTTTCTCTGCCCATACTGGTGTATATAAATGTTACTGTTTTGCTGACTTGCATATTTATTGGTTTGTTCGACTAAGACTTGCACTAAATTTTCAGGAAAGATTTTAAAAGACAAAACAAAGCAAAAAGGCAAAAACTTTAAAAGGCGGAGTTTGCTGATTATGTGTTGATTGTGGTGGAATCATTAGTTTCTTCCAAAATATCTGAAATACCAAAAAGATCTTCAAGACGTATTTCAATAATATCTGTCTGCATTGTCTGCTGGACTGCTAAGAGGGGCTGTCTGAAAATAGCTCTGTAGCAAAATTTAGCTCTTTATCTCCAGAACTTTCCGCGTACAAGAATTTTTGTAGAACAATTTGAATTATTTACTTCGCTGCAACAACCGAAAAATTGCTGGTTTTTTTTTTACAATAACCTCGACACTCCACTACGACATCGACAAATCAGCGTCCCTAGTGTGTTTTTTTTATGTGTTCGATCCTGAGAACGTTAACTACGATTTGTATGGAATAAAAAAGCGCCATCTAATGACAATATTCGGAAACACAATTCATGAGTGCGAGTTTGATAAATCTTCGATATCGACCATCGAACATTGACTCGCATTTGACATTGAGAATGTTCGTGATTAGTTGTTTCAAGTATTTTGCGAGTGCGAGCGGTAATTTTGTTCGTTCGAGACGTAACTTACATAAACTTTACGTTGTCGCGATCGAAAAAGCTTTCACATGTATTTTTACAGTGAGATAGATAGAGTGGGAATAATTGTTGAAGATTTAATTTTATTTTGTTTTATGTGAACGATGTATAATTATGGCAAGAAGTTTTATTTTTGCTTGTATACAAGCAGCAGCCACTTAGTTAGCAGTTAGCAACCACTAAGGCATAAATAACTAATAATTATAGATGACTGCTATTATAACGCCAGCGTTGAAGTAAGAGATTGTTTATATTTTAGTGTGTTGTTACACCCCGATAACAAGCTATTTAAGAATAGATATCGCATTTTTCATTAGTGTTCAAGTTTTGTGTAAATAGCGTTTGATAAATCTAAGGTCTACAATCACTCTTCAATAATTAAGTCAATTCCTTTTCAATTCTTCACAGAGACCATTCTATCTCTTGCAGTAGACGATGCGTTGCTGAGGCCTCCATGCCGAAAATCCAATAAATTGTATTCCGCTAAACCTAGTTACAAAACACACGCATCAAAGTTCACTCAACACTAAATAACTTAAATTACATTTACTGCTCCAAAAATGTCACCATAAAAGCATATTAGAACGAACACATCTTCAAGTTTTGTGCTTTTAAATAAAAACTTTCAACTACTTATTACCGGCGTTAGCATCACCGTTTTGTGGGTATCGTATTAGACGTCACTACGATAACAATCTTAATGTTTATAAATCAAGTTTTGTGCTTTTAAATAAAAACTTTCAACGACTTATTACCGGCGTTAGCATCGCCGTTTTGTGGATATATTAGACGTCACTACTATAACATTCCTAATGTTTATAAATAATATCCTTCTTTCGTCGTCTTCTGTCGTTTTAAAAATATATTTAAAATGTAAGCTTGGTGTTGAAAGTGATAACGACTGGTCAGTTATGGTTATTTTAAAACTATTTTTCGAACATTTTTATGTAGGTAGAAGCTTTAATATATTATTATGTAATATATCATAAATTATTTTAATGTAAGTATTTTTAGCTGTAAGTTTAAGAGAATAAACATTTATATTAATCATATTGTTTTATTTATTACCCATAAATCAACTACCGAAACACAGAAATTCAAAAGTTGCTTTATTTTTAATATTACTACAAATTATAAACACAGTTGCATGTTCTTAACCAATTAATTTTAATTTTCACTATGAGATATTAACATAATACTGCTATATGACAATTATCATAACCATTTATAGTATTTTACCTTAAGGTGGCCCTGGTCGATGGCATGAACTAAGTGGTGGGCTGGGTTAAAATGCATGCTATCTCAGCCGACATCACGTGCGAAAGGGATAGATGCTGTGATTAGCAGTAAGAAGCTAGTGCGCACACACATACGCACTCCTGAGTGACGCAAAGCTTATGGCTACGCGTAGTCAGCGACGACCATCACCGCGTCTACGGGTGCCTCTATAGGTCCTATAGCGGTAGTGCCGATACAGACCGACTGATCAACCACGTCCAGATGGCTGCAGACTCCGTGCTACAACAGGTCCCATCCGCAGAGATCATGATACTTGGTGATTTTAACGCCCACCATGCTGAGTGGCTTGGTTCTCTTTTAACCGATCTGTTTATGACTGCTTTGGCATATGGTCTGACACAACTGGTTACCTCGCCTACGCGGATCCCAGATGTGGAAGATCATGTACCTTATCTGTTGGACCTTCTGCTGACCTCTCATCTGGACGGATACCAGCTCTCCGTTGATGCCCCTCTTGGCTCCTCGAAGCATTGTCTGATCCGGAGTGCGGTGCCACTCACGCTCCCATCGCGGTTGCGTACTATAGGTTGCTGCCGTGTTTGGAATTATAGGTCAGCCAATTGGGACGGGATGCGATCTTTTTTTTGCATCATACCCTTGAAGGCGGGTTTGCTTCTCGCTGGATGATCCCAGCGTTGTTGTTGATTCTGTTGCTGATGTGGTGCTACAGGGAATGGAACTATTTATTTCATCATCTGTGGTACCTATCGGAGGCAGAACCCAGCCTTGGTTTGGTCGCTCCTGCAAAATTGCATTACATCATAAACAGGAGTGTTACCAGGCCTGAGCTCGCCCATCGACGTCTCGGGATGTAAATAACAGCGTTCTTAAAAAGAAGTATAATTCTGCTTCCAGGTCCTTCATGTGTCATTGTCAAGGCAAAGTCAGAACACATCGGCAGAATTGGCGAGAAACTTGTTCGTCTCCCTTCGGGAACACGTGCATTCTGGTCTCTCGCCAAGGCTGTCCAAGGGAACCTCTGCCAGCCATCTCTTCCATTTCTGCACAGGAAGGATGACTCACTGGCCCGTGCCGCAAGGGACAAAGCCGATCTACTGGGCTCTCTCTTTGCGTCCAACTCGACTCTTGATGTTTACCCAACGCTCGGTGCGCTGAGCAATCCTTTCCCTGGACATCAACAAGTCGAGTGGGCCTGATGGCGTCCTTCCTATTGCTGAAGACGTGTGCTCCGCAGTCAGCACCTGCCCTAACGCGTATTTTCCGGTAATCCTACTCCTTAGGCGTAGTCCCGAAATCATGGAAGACAGCCTTCGTACACCCGATCCCTAAAAAAGGTAACCGCTCTGATCCGTTTAACTATAGGCCTATCGCTATCACCTCCTTGTTCTCTAAAATAATGGAATCTATTATTTACATCCAGCTCATGCGGTACCTTGAGGATCAACAGCTGATTAGTGACCGCCAGTACGGTTTCCGTCGCTGTCGCTCGGCTGGTGATCTTCTAGGTTACCTAACTCATACATGGGCGAAGACGGTAGAGTCCAAGGGGGAGGCGTTGGCCGCTAGTTTGGACATAGCGAAGGCTTTCAATCGGGTTTGGCACAAAGCGCTTCTTACGAAGCTTCCTACCTATGGCTTCCTGAGAAATTGTGCAATTGGATCACCAGTTTTCTTGCTGATTGCAGCATCAAGGTCGTAGTAGACAGTGAATGCTCCGATTACAAGCCCATTAACGCTGGTGTTCCTCAAGGCTGCGTGCTATCACCAACGCTGTTTCTTCTGCATATCAATGACATGTTGCAAATCAGTAGCATTCATTGCTATGTGGACGACAGCACTGGTGATGCTTTATACACGTCGGCGAATACAAATGCGAATGCAATAAAGTACCCCTTCGTCGAATCTCCTCAGTTTCAAGGCACTCCCCTTGTTGCCTCAGACAGTATCGGAATCCTCGGCGTCGACATATCGAGTGACGTGCAGTTTCGTGGTCACTTGGAAGAGAAGGCCAAATTGGCTTCTAAAAAGCTTGGCGTGCTCAGCAGAGCGGGACAGTATTTCATGCCGGTTTACCACCTGTAACGTTTCAAGGCGCAGGTTCGGCCGCACATGGAATACTGTTTTCATCTCTGCGCCGGGGCTCCCCAGTGCCAGCTCCTTCCATTTGATTGCATCCACCGCAGAGCAGTTCGAATCGTCGGCGACCGATCTCTTTCCAATCGGCTTGACTCACTGGCACTGCGAAGAGATGTTGCATCTCTAGGCGTGTTTTATCGCAGCTACCACGGGGAGTGCTCTGAGGAATTGTTCGGACTAATTCCAGCCGCAAAGTTTCACCATCGCACATCACGACAAAAGTCGCAAATCCTTCCATACCATCTGGATGACTAGCTCCACCACTAAGCGATTTAAAAAAAGTTTTCTTCCTCGCACAACTTCCTTGTGGAATAACTACCACCAGAGATTTTTCCGTACCGATACGACTTAGGGACCTTCAAGAAACTAGCCTATTCCTTTTTTAAAGGCCGGCAACGCATCTACAATTCCCCTGGTGGTGCAGTTGTTCATGGGCGGCGGCAATCACTTACCATCAGGTGAGCCGTACGCTCGTTTGCCCTCTCTCCTATGAAAAAAAGAACATCAGAAAAGGAGCCACATCCTAGTTTTTTATTAAGCCAGAGACAAACTGGTCATATGTACGCAACGTATACAATGCATAATGACATCTGAATGTTTGATTTTGTATGAAAAACTATTCATTCGAAACACACTTGTTATGTGCAACGCAATCACACGCGTCCGACGCTTGTCGATCTGTGATGTCTAGTTCGGCGTGGGAAGGTGGAGTGGATGTTAGTACGCAATCCCTCGCGTACAGGCAGTGTGTTCCTAGAACTTACGCGTAGGCGTAGCACGTCATAAACAAATAGAACTTTGCGCACTGTACGCGTTTTGTTGTCAAAATTTAAGATGAACATTTCATCGATTTTGTAAGGCTATACGAATGTATCCTATACCTTTAAACGAGCAATTCTTGTGTATATATATATATATATATATATATATATATATATATATATATATATATATATATATATATATATATATATATATAATCGGAATCACGGAAACGGCTCCAACGATTTTCATAAAATTTTGTGTGCAGGGAGTTTCGGGGGCAATAAATTGATCTAGCTAGGATTTATTTTTTAGAAAATTTCTTTTTGTCCGTATTTTTAGAGAATGAAAAACTGCTACAATATCGTTAGAATAAGAAGGTAAATTTTGACAGTTTATTAATGATTACAAATAGCTTAATTGGTATATTGGGCGGTCACAAAATCGTAATACCATGGTTCGAGCCTAGACCAACCGTCTGACTTTTTTTAATTTTTTTTTCAAGTTCCTTTCTTTTTTGAGAAAATCTATTTTTTCGAGCCCTTTTTTTAATTTTTTTAAAAACACGAAAATTTAAATTAAACTAATTGCACTCATGATTTTTTAATCAAATAACCGGTTCAGTTTTTCTATTATGTCGCTAAGATCAAAAAATATTATTCGTATTTCATCAGTATGTAATTTGTACCTAAATATTATAATTTCCAAAACACACGAATTAAAAAAAACCGAGCGAAAAATACCGAGCAAAGCTCGGTCAACCGGGTACTTTATAATATTAAATGTGTAGATTCTAGCGAAGCTTAATTACGTTATACAGTACGGGAAGAGATAAATAATATACCTAGTGATTACCTATCTACCTACTGATATCATATTTGTTAATAACGTGAAAAGGATAGATCGAGGCCCGAAATAAAAAAAAGTTTTTATATTTCTGTCCTAGTTATGTTAAGATATGAAACATGATATTTTAAATATTGTCGGAATAACACATTGTATTTTACATATTCATATCATTGTTTGCATTATAAATCATAAATCCTAACAGAATTATCATATCTTTTATCCATTGAACTAAATTGTACTAGCGTACATAGAAACGACAACGCGTACAAAATATTTGTGCCGTGAGTTGTTGCCGATCGGCACAACTCATTCAGTCACTCTCCTACGCTCAGCGACTCAACGTGTCTAGATTGTGACTACTCGAAAATTAAAAAATGCAGTCGTGCGTCTTAAAAACGTGCAAAAACGCTTCAACTTCGAAGAAAAAAGATGTTGGAGTGACCTATCACCGGTAAGAAAACAAAACGTGCTAAAAACCACTAAATTAATATTTGATAATATTATTTACTGCCGCTGCCACATTGCTGCCATTTCTGTATGAAAGATTATGAAAAGTGAACCATACAGATAGGACACGAAACTTAACTACCTACTACCGTTTTTGATGGTTCTTTTTTATTCAAATTAGTGTTACTTGGACTCAAACTTAGAATACGTTTCATCACACAAGAAAATTTTTGATTATTTTTGAATCGATTTTGATGTTTTTTTTTAAATATATGCCGTCGTATGTGCTTAGATATTGTACAAATAATTCAAGAAATGTCAGTAAAAATCAAGGAATTACTTTTCATCGGTTAAAAAAGATACTTAATCAATAAAAAAGTATTATAGATTAATAATAAAACAAATTATTCCTAAGACGCCATCTCGTGTCATGGAATATAGATTATGAAATTCCACAGTTTCCACATCAAAGTCAAAGTGGAATAAATTTGTCCATTTTTATCTCTCGCGTGCCCAGCATTTATGAACGACTATTATTCTAATTTAAATAAATATATTTGATAAATACGAATAAATATATATAAATGTTATGTTAATAAGTTTTGTTAAACATACATTCAGTATGTTTTTTATATTTGACATAGATACCTTTTAAAATATTCGGATAAAAATATCATTAAAATGTAATTTTGATATAATATTATGTCATATTATATTAAATAAGCAAATAAAATATACAAAATAAATGACGACATTTAAATATTGTTCTCGATATAATTTACCTATTTAACAATGCAATCAACTATTATCTACGGGTCATTCTACCTATGTTTATTCTATGATAGAAAACCAACCGCGCGAACACAGTAGCGTACATTTTTTGCTCGAGATAGCTGTTCTAGTACGTAAGTACATATTACTTCAATGCTTTTATCAGGGGTGCTTCTTCCAGTAGAAGTAATGACTTCATAGCAACAGTGGACACCAAAGCGAGTGACACTAAGAAAAGACAGAAGACGACCGTAACGTCGGAAATAGCTAAAAAAATAAAACAGGAGTCATTAAGTTAGTAGTTGTTTTGCTTTCTTTAATAATCAATTTATAGCTCTTGTTCCAGGTCTAGAATAGCTTATTCTTAGGAAGTTCTCTGTTTTCTTCTTGATAGGGAGATTTTTTTAAGAAGTACACATTTTAGTTTCTGCGTCTGTAGATGAATTAATCTAACACATGTTTTGAAATGAGTAATATATAGCCATGTTGATCTTAAAAGAAAGTCTTTCGTAGCAATAGAGTATTTTTGTTATAGAGTTATCATTATGAAAAAGACTCATATTGTGAGTCTTTAATCAATATTAGTCTTTTTGATAATGAAATGGATGGAGAATGGAGGATATCTATTCTCCATCCATTACTCCGAGCAAAGTCCACTGATGAACATAAGATAGAAGAGATTTTGCCACAGTTGCCATCCTTGGCAGGTGGCTTGGCGCCTTGTTGATGACGAGGGAAGTTGGGAAGATACCGCTGGCCATCTCTTAGTTCATTTTCCTTCTGCCGGCTCTTACAACAGCCACGGGTCGACATGGGTCCGTGGATATGCTTACACAGCCACTACACAGTAGGCCTCGTGTGAAACTGAATATTGCTGATTGACGATAAATAAAATCTAACGTACTGCCGTGTGGTAGCGGCATGCGAGACTCAATCACTACGACGGGGGATGGGTTGGCCACAGATGGGTATTGTAAAAGGTAACCGCTCTGATCCATTCAACTATAGGCCTATCGCTATCACCTCCTTATTCTCTAAAATAATGGAATCTATTATTAACATCCAGCTCAGGCGGTACCTTGAGGACACACAGCAGTAGCAGCATGTGAGACTCAATCACTACGACGGGGGACGGGTTGGCCACAGATGGGTATTGTGGAGGAGACTTAGAGAAATGCCTTATAGATTTTTACTTTCACCGCTAATCCGCCAACCAAGTGTGATGATTATAGTCAATTTGCCAGGAAAGGCTCATGACACGGGTCCAACTATGAGCTAATATAAATACCTTAAGATATACTTTAAAAAGTTGTTTGAAATATCTAGTGTGATTTGGAATGTCAGTAACGTTTCTGTTTATCTTGCAAAGAGATCAGTCACTCCGATTTAATTTTGGCAGATGATGACAGAGATGCAATATTAAATATCTATATATACAAATGAATTGCTGTCCGTTGGTCGCACTAAGGCTCAACAGATTTAGATTAAAGTTTTTTATGTGTTTAAATGGTTGGTGGTTTAGAGTTTAGTTTGGTCTTCGCGGAATCACCTGCAAAGCGTAAAATCTCCCTCAAACACCCTGTAGTTTTTATCATTGTTTCATATTGTATGAGCCACCGAAAGACGGACTGGATGTAATGAATACCATCCTTGCGTGATTGGGTGTTTTAGCTTCTTTTAATCTTAATTAAGATTCGAGTTCTTCTCATTTTTCAGTCTTTCTTCAATAATAATATGCAAGTCGGATAAGACACAGCAGTCTCTTAGGACAACGTAAAAAGTTGTTGTTTATAAACAAAAGTATCTTCTATCCAGGGACATTAATACCACTTTATCTTGAGCAAACATTTGCCATCACCAATAAAAAACTAATATTTTATTAACATTTTAATTATTTTTACAGAAAAACTGACGCTGAAGGACTTTGACATCGAGGATATCGACGATATTATTGAACTCGACTAAAAAATTGAATTTTATTCCAATAATCATTACTTACGACTTAAATGTAAAATATGTTAAAGGTAAAAACTCTACCTTAGTGGTAATAAAGATTTTTCCTTTTCTTTTAAAGTATTACGCTTAGTGTTTTATGTGTAACATATAAGACAGAAAGATTTCTGAAGGACTTTGCTTCAACTGATTAATGTGATACTGTTTATCTTTAAGGTTTTTTTTTATTTTCCAATTACATGACATTATTTTTATTGATAAGTAAATATCATAATTTAAAACGATTTTCAAAAGTGGAAAATGATAGTTGTGTATTGGCAAAGAATATATACACTACGCGAAAAGAAACGACACTTAAGCATGTGTGCACGTAAAATCGCTTGCGGCTATATGTGGGTGTCTGGATGTGTGCGGGGGCCTTGAGCCGCGCGCGGGGCGTGGAACAGGCAGTCGCCGACTGCCCTGGCCGAGGGCTAGTAGTAATACCGATATTTGTCAGTATTAGTTAATATTAATATATTCGTCAAGTGATATAATATTTCAATTAATATATGAATATTACTGATATCTTAATGTACATATTACTATTCTATTCATGTAGGTATTAAGTTTATGTTACCAAGTAACGTTTTTAGTTTTTATAGCCGTGTATGCTAGGTTTATATGCTTTGATAAATATTAGTGTTGTTATTAAATAAATGATATTATAGTATAAGTATAAGTATTACTGAAAGTGATTTTAAGTAATTAGAAATAAAATAAATTCCACTGCACAAAACAGGGGCCCTTGTTTTGTTAGTTTAATTTTTAATAATGTTTTATGATACCTAAAAATATGTGAACTCATTTTAATGAAAGTCGATATGATCTTAACAAGAATTATGGGGAAATACCATGACAATAAAACTAATATATCGCCAATAATTTTATTATATTATATTAACTGAAATATACACTATTAAAATACCATTAGAGTCAAGAAATTTTAGACATTTATAAAGAGTTTTTGTATTTGTTCATTATTGTATTTATGGATTATTTCATTAGAAATAGAAATGACTTATCTCATCATCACATAGGGAACAATTTGTTGGCCGCAATGTCCCAGGAAACCTGCATACCTTTGAATTTTCTAAAAAAAAATATACGAATACGAATTTTTGCAATTGTTAGAAATAATAATGAAAATTAAAAAAAAATATCGAAAAATTCAAAAATACATAAGAGTAGATAGATTATTTTTAAAGGATAGTAGGTAATACTGATTATTGCGTAATGAAATACTAGTAAGTGTAAGTGTTGGTTAATTATTTAAGATTACCATGAAATGTCGTGCATATTTGTTTTTTTCGGAAGTTTTAATTTTCCTCACTTAATAAAAGTTGATTTAAAATTGAACGTATCTTTCACTACCCAAATACATAAGTTTACATAATATATAACACACACCTACTATGCATCTTCTTTGCTTTTCCATTTCGGTTTGATATCAACCCTAGCGTTACACGCTTCGACTCAAGGTCACCGGCGCTTAAGCTCTCACGTACAGGGAGTGTCACCGCTGTGGTATTGGTGTGATTGTTAATTTGTATTATTATTTACTATTAAAGTACCCATGTGTATGTTTCTCGCTACACAGCTGAAAATTATAATTATTATGGATAGAGATATTCATTAAGAACATTTACTCATATAAGCCTTCCTACTATTCATTTTACTATTTCGATAATCTCGTCTTAAGGTAGAATACTATAAATGGTTATGATAATTGTCATATAGAAATCTTATGTTCATATCTCATAGTGAAAATTAAAATTTATTGGTTAAGAGCATGCAACTGTGTTTATAATTTGTAGTAAGATTAAAACTAAAGCTACTTCTGAAGATAACTATTTGCATTTCTGGTTGTCGGTAGTTGTATTAATAAGTAATAACTAAAACAATATGATTAATATAACTGTTTGTTCTCTTAAACTTACTACCTAAAATACTTACATTAAAATAATTTATGATATTACATTACATAATATATTAAAACTTCTACATAAAATTATTCGAAAAGTAGTGTTAGAACGACCATAACTGACCGTTAGTTATTACTTTAAACTCCAAGCTTATATTTTAAATATATTTTTAAAACAAATAACTCAATTAGATCAAGGATATTATTTATAAACATTAGGAATGTTAGCGTAGTGACGTCTAATACGATACCCACAAAACGGTGATGCCAACGCCGGTGCC